>MJUT01059370.1:193942-224317 GCA_002080005.1 Gigantidas platifrons
TAACTCAAATCAACACCTGATACCCTTATTTCCTGGTTCACGACAGCACTTTATATATACATGTACTTGACATTGATATAGAGGTTACAGGATATTTATATATGAAATAAAACAACTATATTTATGATACAACATACATTATTTGAATAATTGTATACACACCAAGCAATGCAAAATTCAGGAAAAATGTAATGAAATCGGTTTATTTATTCGTGAACGGTTTTCACTTTTAGATTGTGGTATTTTTGGGTGGATGATTGTTGCTTAACGCCAACTCACCAGTTTTTCAGATCTATCGTGGCGAGACCAAGTGAATTTTCAATGAAATAATGTTGTCCGCTTTGTACTAGTGCAACACTATTAGTTGGTTTTTATAGTGCTAACATGCTGAAACAACAGTCGGACACATTATCCTGATTCCGAGTCAACCAGTCTTTGCTCTTTCTCCTTATGCTGCGTGCTTAGACGAGAAGCAACATATACCATTTTAATAGTCTGTGGTTTGACCTGATCAGGGCTCGAACCCATGATCTACCGCACTTGAGGTGAGCACGCTAACCATTACACCACCGATGCAGTTGGTGTTTTGGAAATAGCACTATAACCTAATATTTTCTCCGCCATATGATTTATAAATTAAATGCAGCAAGCAACATCATAATATATAGTTAACCAAATATATCTGCGACAAATGGTAAGATCAGACACATACATAAAATTAACATACGTTCGAAAGGTAGAGTGCCACGAAAGCTTTGAAAGACTTTTAAGAAATGAAAACTGGAGAGAAAATTGTCATATAAACAAGAAATTACTTAAAACATTAACTTTTATAACAGAAGAAGAAATTACAAGTGATAAGGGACATATTACTGGAAATAGAGCATAAGCAAAACCATGGTCCCACAAGAGGATTATCGTATAATCAGTAATAAAAACGTAGATATCTAATTTAGTGCGCATGACACGTTTCTGGAATAACCTGCATATATGTCACGTTTCTTAAAATTAAATGTATAAAATTGCACTTCTTTCCATCAAGCATATCCTTATTTATACTCTACCAGTGGTTTGCAGCAGATGTGGATTCTTAAAAAAATCAAAAGATTGACATCAATGTTTAGAAAACCAAGAAAGTTTGGGCCTATACGATTAGTGTAACACCGCCACTCTATATTGAAGTGACTGCACCAATCAAGGAAAGTGAGACGTCATGTATATGTGTATTAGGGGTTTCGCCTCTGTTTTACCATTTCCGGTTTTGTTTTTAGTTCAAGGTGGATTTTGGCAAATAATATTCAACTGTTCAAATATCAATCAAATATTTAAACAACGAAATATCGACATTTATACAATGCAATAAGTTGCATTGTCCATAAAGGCATACTTAAAGGCAGTAAAAGCAATGTGAATTGCATACAATGATATTAATAGAGGTCATATATATTCATGTCTCGATATCCCTTAAAATATAACTCAAATCAACACCTGATAGCCTTATTTCCTGGTTCACGACAGCACTTTATATATACATGTACTTGACATTGATATAGAGGTTACAGGATATTTATATATGAAATAAAACAACTATATTTATGATACAACATACATTATTTGAATAATTGTATACACACCAAGAGCATGGTAGTTTTCCGAACGTTTATGTAGTTAAAGCAAAAATAGTACTAGTTTATTCCATTTCATGGAAGGGTAGCTATTGGAAGGAACATAGCAACAGCTTGCAGAATCCCGCATCGAATTAACCATGATATTATATAGATGATTGCCATTGTATTTGTGAAAAATGAATTTTCTGATGAACTGGCAACTTATTTTCTCACTGTCGCCAGCCCGATGCCAATCATGCTCGACTACACATCTGTGTGGGTTATTTAAGACAGTCAGTCTTATTGCTCATCCATCCCGTTGGTAGCTCTGTAATATTAATAGAGTTTAGATTTAGGGTGTTTAACGCCACTTTCAACAATATTACAGTACAGTTATATCTTGGGAGCCGTTTTATTGGTGGAGGAAACCGGAGTACCCGGAGAAACCACTAACCTGTCGTAAGTCACTGACAAACTTTATCACATAATGTTGTATCGAGTACACGTCGACTGTGCGGGATTCGAACAATACATTGTTCATTAGATGATAAGGAGTCATTAATACACTAACTCATCCAAACAAACGAACTTCGTCATTCAACAAATGAAATGATCTACCCCGTATGCCAACTGTTTGCCTGATATTTTCACATTGTATGTTCTTGATCAAGTTTTCAAATCATATAAATCTTCCCGTTGCTGTAATTAACAACTATATTTGTTCTGGTGTGAAGTAACTTAGTAACTACCGACAACCGAATTTGTCGCAGATGAAATAAGAAATGTAGGAACACTTTAAACGAGTGAGGAATTTATGTCTTTTTCCCGAGTAGAGCGAAACTAACGTATAAGATATTTATGACTAGTTTGAAAACACATATGACAAAATAAATATTCAAATCTATTATTTTGGTAGAATGGGGAAACTATTTCTTCCATAAATAAACGTTAATAAAAGCTGAAGGGTCAACTAAGAATGGATAATCCTGAGACACTGGCAACATTAGACACATAACGAAGACATACAAAAAATAAATACACAACACCGAATAAATTAATAATGAAAAGTAAATAAAATGAAAATACAAAAATGTAGTTTTTGACTATGACACATTTAAAATCCAAAACGTTTCAAGAGACCATGATAGAAGACAGTCCATCGCATCTAAATGCTTTCTATGTGCTGTCTTGCATAAATAAACTCAATATAATAAAGAAAACTGAATACACCGTGATGGCGATAACGTTCTATGGTTCTGATCCTGGCTTACGGTTTATTTATTGATTGTTGTTCAAGATTGAAGAACAGTATTTCAGATATATTTATAAAACATGTATACAAGTCATGTGATACTTTGGTAAGGACCGGTTGATACAGGTTTACATTGGCAAAGGTTAGAAAATTTTGTTTTGCAACCGACCACTCAAAACAAGGTTTTGCTTATCAGAGGCTCCAGTTGTCTTCCGTACCAGAATCATGTTATATTACCCGATACACGAAGTACTCAATTACTGCCAGTCCAATGATAGACTTGTATATGGAAAGTTTGACAATATCGAAGGGATCATCAGAAAACGTAACTCGAAGAATAGACAATACTATGGTGAATACATAAAGAACATGACGCCAATGAATGATCTATAAAACACACCGCATAGAAGAGGATGCAAACTCGGGTGCTACGAAATGTCAGGCAGTTCCTGCTCTTTTAGTGATATCCGTCATGTTACTCTAGATTAATAGACTGTGATAAGTATGTACGAGGGAAATATAACACAGCTTTACATTTTGTACGTGGATTTTAATAAATTATACGAAATTCCTGGTATACATCAAACGTTTTGGCCACAAGGATCTTCTAATATTATTCAGCAAAGGAGAGAACAATTGAATAATTTGAACCATTTTGTAATGTAAATTTGCATTGCCAAGTTGTCAAACAAGGATGTTTGTACTTCATTAACTATCCCATCGGCTTCATAGATAATTAAATTGGGTCACTATAATGATGTGTAAGTCTTAGACTTAATATATGACTTTCTCTTCCTGGTACAAGTATTTGTTAACTTGTTATATATTTGTAGTAATAATGCCATGATATGACAACTTTATAAGCAAGTTATATCAGGATATTACAATATTACATTGTGCAAGAAATTTTCATTCATTTGCTATGAGCTTTTTTTTTAATTCCCTTGTAGACATCCATTATGAACCGTGGCCGTTAAACAGGTTTATGTACAATATTTAGGAATCAGGGGTTGATTGAAATTGCATTCTCCGATATCCAAGTTCACTCAATTGTCAGTTTGTTTTTGTGTGTATTTATCTCCACGATGGTTCAATTTCTTTATTGACAGCCGCCGATTGAGCCACGTGTATATAAATAGGGCTTCTTTACCAATTTCGGAAAAGGGTGTCGGCTAGTGTTGTCGTAGGAATCGTATGTACATCTCGCTCTTAAGACGCAAGGTAAAGGAGCGAGTGCCTCGGGTATTGTGTGTACCACGTGCACGATCTTTACGGCTTCCCTAACCAGCAACAACTTCTTAGAATTGATCGCCATGGTCCGTTGAAAGGTATATTATCCCCACCCTTTCCATTATATTTTGTTCCTGTGACATCTATGTTCTTATCTACAGGCCCATCTCAATGTCACCCCTTTACACTCACGAATCATTGTTTGTTGATATTGATGATAATCACTTTCTTTTCTAAATTTAAGAACTTGTGCTCGTCATTACCATAGATACAATGCTACCCACTAGACGTTAAATAATCATTACTAAATCTTACAGCAACTCAACCATTCAATATTAACAAATTTACGTGTTTGGTGTAATCATAAATGTGGGATTAGGGGTTATAGTGTTTAACACCACTTTTAATAATATTTCAGTTATATCGTGGCGATCAGTTTTCTTGTTGGAAGAAAACCGGAGAACCCAGAGAAAACCACCGACCTGCTGCAAGTCACTAACAAAGTTTATCACATAATGTATGGAGTACACATCGTCTTGAACATGGTTCGAACTCACAACTTAAGTGATGATAACCACTGATTGCACAGATAGTGCAATTCCAACTCGAAGAATAGACAATGCTATGGTGAATACATAAAGAACATGACGCCAAGGAATGATCTATAAAACACCGCATAGAAGAGGATGCAAACTCGGGTGCTACGAAAGGTCAGGCAGTTCCTGCTCTTTTAGTGATATCCGTCATGTTACTCTAGATTAATAGACGGTGATAAGTATGTACGAGGGAAATATAACACCGCTTTACATTTTGTACGTGGATTTTAATCAATTAAACGAAATTCCTGGTATACATCAAACGTTTTGGCCACAAGGATCTTCTAATATTATTCAGCAAAGGAGAGAACAATTGTATAATTTGAACCATTTTGTAATGTAAATTTTCATTGCCAAGTTGTCAAACAAGGATGTTTGTACTTCATTAACTATCCCATCGGCTTCATAGATAATTAAATTGGGTCACTATAATGATGTGTAAGTCTTAGACTTTAATATATGACTTTCTCTTCCTGGTACAAGTATTTGTTAACTTGTTATATATTTGTAGTAATAATGCCATGATATGACAACTTTATAAGCAAGTTATATCAGGATATTACAATATTACATTGTGCAAGAAATTTTCATTCATTTGCTATGAGCTTTTTTTTTAATTCCCTTGTAGACATCCATTATGATCCGTGGCCGTTAAACAGGTTTATGTACAATATTTAGGAATCAGGGGTTGATTGAAATTGCATTCTCCGATATCCAAGTTCACTCAACTGTCAGTTTGTTTTTGTGTGTATTTATCTCCACGATGGTTCAATTTCTTTATTGACAGCCGCCGATTGAGCCACGTGTATATAAATAGGGCTTCTTTACCAATTTCGGAAAAGGGTGTCGGCTAGTGTTGTCGTAGGAATCGTATGCACATCTCGCTCTTAAGACGCAAGGTAAAGGAGCGAGTGCCTCGGGTATTGTGTGCACCGCGTGCACGATCTTTACGGCTTCCCTAACTAGCAACAACTTGTTAGAATTGATCGTCATGGGTCCGTTGAAAGGTATATTATCCCCACCCTTTCCATTATATTTTGTTCCTGTGACATCTATGTTCTTATCTACAGGTCCATCCCAATGTCACCCCTTTACACTCACGAATCATTGTTTGTTGATATTGATGATAATCACTTTCTTTTCTAAATTTAAGAGCTTGTGTTCGTCATTACCATAGATACAATGCTACCCACTAGACGTTAAATAATCATTACTAAATCTTACAGCAACTCAACCATTCAGTATTAACAAATTAACGTGTTTGGTGTAATCATAAATGTGGGATTAGGGGTTATGGTGTTTAACACCACTTTTAATAATATTTCAGTTATATCGTGGCGATCAGTTTTCTTGTTGGAAGAAAACCGGAGAATCCAGAGAAAACCACCGACCTGCCGCAAGTCACTAACAAAGTTTATCACATAATGTATGGAGTACACATTGTCTTGAACATGGTTCGAACTCACAACTTAAGTGATGATAACCACTGATTGCACAGATAGTGTAATTCCAACTCGAAGAATAGACAAAACTATGGTGAATACATAAGGACTACTGCAAGCTAAGGTTGCACTTTTAGTGGCCACTTAGAGTGAAAAATGAAACACCTTTAATCATTCCAAATCTTAATTGTTTTTGAACACAAACATCATACCTACAAGATTCCAACTGATCAGGGATAGTTTCCATCATTTTGATTGAAAAAATATATTTAAAGATAATGCTGTCAAAAAATCTGTACGTATGGGACAATCACTTATGATTATTATTTTTTTCCCTCTAAAGACTTTATCAATTGTTTTATCATATTCTCAAATCAGAACTAGCTTGCTTTCAACACTATAGAACAACCAGGGCTTTCTGGTAAGATATATTTTTATAATTTTCCCATTTTTCAAGCTGCCTCGAAATAATCGAAAAAATTGTTGATTTTTTCTCTTTAAAAATCACAAAAGCTAAACTATTCTTCATTTAACATAGTGATTATGAAATTTTACTATTCTTTTAACCAATGAAAAAAATTATTAAGATATCTGATGCATAAAATTCACAATAGACTATTTTTAAAATGTTTGATTTTCCATATTGTTGTCCCATACGTAAGATTTAATTGACCATGTTTAGTAAAATTAAATGAAACAATAACATTCTATATTAAAATCTTCCAATTGTTTCAAAGAAATAAGGTGATGAAAATTGTAAACTAAACCTTTTACATAAATTTGATATAAAAACGATGAGAAAGAATCACCAAAGACATCATTTTTTGCCTTAAAAGAAACAACACATATATTTTAACTCCTGTTTCTTGCAAAAAATAAACACATATTTTACTGAATAAGCTGATTACATTATGAAGTCTACATTTTGCATAGTGTTCAGAAGTAAAATTGTAGCTTTTGACTCATTTTTTCAAGTATAAAATAATACTTTTTACAATTTTGTTCCATACGTAAGATTTTATAGCCCATATACAGAAGTAGAATTCAATAATTCAGAAACATCGTATTTAAATTTTCCAAGTGTTTCAGAGTAGTCAGGTGGTAGAAATAGTATATTAGACCCTTTAAGTTAATTTTATATGAAACAATCAGCATTGGATCACCAGACAACTATTCTTTTTCCAAAAAAATAAGCAAATACAAATGCCAATTCTTGTTTGTTGCAAAGAATTAACAAATTTTAGACTGACTAAGCTGATTTAACTAAGTAGTCAACACATTGTATAGTATTCATAATTAAAATTGTAGCATTTGTCACATTCTAACAAGAAAAACTTGATATTTATTGTCACATATAGGACTATATAGTGTAATCCCAACATCTTACGTATGGGACAAAAGTTTGCAATATTTATTTTGTTGTGGATTTCACTTACATTTAATTTAGAAAGTAATGCAATGTATTCTTATTTATTAGTTTTCTACTTTTTTACAAATGTGACTGTTTATTTAGCTTATTCTTGACAACATGGAAATATTTTGTTAAGTTTGGTTGGGAAGAAAGAGCAAACACTCTTACATCTCTATCAACAACTTTTTGGATGGATATAAGGAGTTAAACCTATGTTTATGTAGTCATCAGTGTATTAGAGATGTAATGATGCAAAGAATGCAAGTCAGTAAAGGAATTTAAGAGAAAATGTTCTACCTTACGTATGGGACAAAAAAAGTGTTACGTATGGGACGTTTCAGATTGACTTTGATGTCTTGTCTTGTCTACATTAATTGGTGATAGTCAAAACCAAAGTTATTTATACTTAGGTACCTTGATACCATTCAAGTAAAAAGTAAGATCTTATATTTCAAGCATGTACTTTTCATAGAAATATGGCTTACGTATGGGACAGCATGGGTTTCGGAAAATGTCTTTTCAAACTTTGAAGACTTGAATTAAAAAAATGATCAGAATTCTCTCCATTCTCTTTTGTCATAATTCTTCCTCACACTCTCAACAAAAGATTAACTGTATATAATGTAGATAAATAAGAAGATGACTCCATATAATTCCTTGTTAATCTTGTGAATGACTATTTTGTTAAAAACGATTATATACCATCATATTTCGATTAACATCTTCTCTGATAATGATATTATATTGAAGTGCTACATGTTATATACCAACAAAAAATAGAGAAAATTCTCTATAAACTGAAGCTGACTTTAACTTTGTTATTTCTGAGAGAAAAATGTATTACACCTTTAAAAATGGGGAAAATATGAAGTGGCCGCTCGTAACAACCATTTTTTGGCAAATTTTGGTTATGTATGAGCCTGTATTTCCATAACCGTTCATAATAGACCATTGAAAGTTATCTATTGTATAGACCCCATAATGCACCAAGTTTAAACATATCATTCATTTATTTTATATTGCAACATATCATTTGCTGATCAATTACACAATATCCTTTAAAAAGTGAAACCTTAGCTTGCAGTAGCCCATAAAGAACATGACGCCAAGGGATGATCTATAAAACACTCCGCATAGAAGAGGATGCAAACTCGGGTGCTACGAAAGGTCAGGCAGTTCCTAATCATTTAGTGATATCCGTCATGTAACTCTAGATTAATAGACGGTGATAAGTATGTACGAGCGAAATATAACACCGCTTTACATTTTGTACGTGGATTTTAATCAATTATACGAAATTCCTGGTATACATCAAACGTTTTGGCCACAAGGATCTTCTAATATTATTCAGCAAAGGAGAAAACAATTGAATAATTTGAACCATTTTGTAATGTAAATTTTCATTGCCAAGTTGTCAAACAAGGGTGTTTGTACTTCATTAACTATCCTATCGGCTTCGTAGAAAATTAAATTGGGTCACTATAATGATGTGTAAGTCTTAGACTTTAATATATGACTTTCTCTTCCTGGTACAAGTATTTGTTAACTTTTTATATATTTGTAGTGATAATGCCATGATATGAGAACTTTATAATCAGGCTATGTCAGAATATTACTCTAGTTTACAATATTACATTGTACAAGACATTTTCATTCATTTGCTATGAGCTTTTTCTTTAATTTCTTTGTAAACATCCAGTATGATCCGTGGCCGTTAAACAGGTTTATGTATAATATTGAGGAACCAGGGATTGATTGAAATTGCATTATCCGACATCCAAGTTCACTCAATTGTCAGTATTTTGTGTGTGTGTTTATTTCCACGATGGTTCAATTTCCTTTTTGACAGCCACCAATCGAACCCCGTGTATCTAAACAGGGCTTCTTTTCCAATGTCGGAAAAGGGAGTCAGCTACTGTTGTCGTAGGAATCGTTTGCACATTTCGCTCTTAAGACGCAACGTAAAGGAGCGAGTGCCTCGGGTATTGTATCCACCACGATCTTTACGGCTTCCCTAACTAGCAACAACTTGTTAGAATTGATCGCCATGGTCCGTTGAAAGGTATATTATCCCCACCCTTTCCATTATATTTTGTTCCTGTGACATCTATGTTCTTATCTACAGGCCCATCTCAATGTCACCGCTTTACACTCATGAATCATTGTTTGTTGATATTGATGATAATCACTTTCTTTTCTAAATTTAAGAAATTGTGCTCGTCATTACCATAGATACAATGCTACCCACTAGACGTTTAATAATCATTACTAAATCTTACAGCAACTCAACCATTCAGTATTAACAAATTAACGTGTTTGGTGTAATCATACATGTGGGATTAGGGGTTATGGTGTTTAACACCACTTTTAATAATATTTCAGTTATATCGTGGCGATCAGTTTTCTTGTTGGAAGAAAACCGGAGAATCCAGAGAAAACCACCGACCTGCTGCAAGTCACTAACAAAGTTTATCACATAATGTATGGAGTACACATTGTCTTGAACATGGTTCGAACTCACAACTTAAGTGATAATAACCACTGATTGCACAGATAGTGCAATTCCAACTATCATACGATCACGACGGTCCCTTGTTTAGAAGATAAGTGGACTAGATGGTTATTGTACAGTACATGCATTAACCCAATTTCGGCTAAATAACATCTTGCATAAAAACAAGCTAGTATATCGTAAACATACACCACCGAGAAAACCATTAAGAGATATTGCTAATATTCTTTTGTCCATAATGTGCATTCTGTCTTCGGTTTTGACGATTTAATGCACTGAGCGACCTTCAACTATGAAGATCCGTCTGTGTTAAGGATTTAAAATAAAAATCTTATAAGTAAACCCAAAGTTAGAAGATAGTATTTAAAACGGCTACCTGTACTTGAACTTCATGTAAAAAAAATAGACGCCAATAGATTTACTACATTCTCCCAACCTTTAATGGCTATCTTCCTGGTGCGTGTAAATAAAGGCTGTGATAAGATTACCTTGACTATTTATGTACTTACTGGATCGCTCTATCAGGTAAAAGGTAAAAGGTAAAATATATTTAGGTTTAAAAATTTCAACATCATACACAAGTGTTTAAAAATTTCTCGTTAAGTTAAAAATAAAACATAAAACTGCCATCTTTAACTGAAACTTCAATCCACCAATTGTAGCTGCTGAGAACTTTCTCACCAAGGATAGCCCATGAAAGCCATTCAGCTTATTTCCAATGGGGTCCTTTATAAGTATCAGCTTAAAGTTCAGGTGGACATTAAAAGATCAACATGAGCGGGTAGAGGGATTACTTAATTTTAAAATAAGTACATTATCTATGAAAATATATAGGTATATATAATTGTCATTATTATGATATGACACGTCTTTCCCGTTCTTCACTGGTATGTATCAGGTGGCACTTTACTTCTTTTTTAAATCTTTGCAAATCATTGATACAATCAGGATACAATGAATTTGCACTCGTACACCTTTATAGGGTAAGAGGAATGTTTTGGTATTTAACGCTATTCTCAACAATATTTCCGTAATAGAAGGTCGTACACCTGTACAATATAATATATCTTGACCCAATTAAGCTTTATCGTTACATCAAACGAGAAAACAAGTATGCAATTATTGTTAACGCCAAGTGAAATATTTTTCAAGTAAGCCGTGGCGAGGCCAAGTTACGTTTTTGATGACATTGAATGTGTTGGCTGCCTTGTACAGTGTATGTAAGCAGAGATGAAATTCTTTATAATGTTACATAATCGAAATATCAGACCACAAGTCGGACACGTTATCATCAGTACTGGTCAACCAGTCTACATAAATCGATAAATATGTCGGTTATCTATATATTTCACTGGAAATGCCGAATTAATATTATCAATGTTTGTTGTTGAACGCCATTGGTAATATTTTATCGCGGCGTGAAATTCAAAATATTAAAATTAAACCAAAAAATGTTTGAAACTATAAATAACGGAGGGGTAATAAAAAATTATTAGATAATATTATAGAAAATATGAGTAGAAAAACAAGACCAGTTTATATTAACATACACAATATGGTATATATGTACTCTCTGGTTCATACCGAAATAAACAATTGAAGAGTTGATCGTACAGAATATTCTTCTGATATCAAAAGCATTCAACTGAATTATATTCCTATATATTTTTATTTAAATTTAATTGCATTACATCCAAATTAAACAAGGAGTTAAGGTTATGGTGCTTAACGCCACATTCAACAATATTTCAGATATATGGTGGCGGTCAGTTTTTATTGGTGGGAGAAACTGGAGTACCAGGAGATAACCATCGATCTGTCGAAAGTCACTGACAAAGAATAATAATAATTAAACAGGGAGATATTGGTGAAGACAGTAAGTAAGTAAGTAAGTAAGTACAAAATGTAAGTAAGTAAGTAAGTAGTGACTTTATTTCACGAGGCTAACACAGCAACAATAAGCTAATCTTCCTTGTGGCCCTCAAAACAATAATAATGAAATACAACAAATACAATTTCAAACAATACACACATATATATTCACAACAACATATCACAATCTGAGTATAATGAATATAATGTCATAATCATTCGTTATTTTGTTTTGACATTAAATAATCTGTATATTTCTCTTTGAATAGATCTATATTTTGAATTAATATTAAATTAGGAGGTAAAAAATTCCATAAAATAGTTCCAGGGTAGTGAAAAGTTCGTTTAATAAAATTAGACATTGTCTATGTTAAAGATAAAAAATGTAAAAAGGTAAATTTATACGGATATGTATTGAATATTACAAGCTATATATCACTTAACTTACTTTTTTATGATTACTTTGTGTTACTTTGGGTGTAGGGCAAGTCAAACGATGGTCTATGGTTGTTTTTAAAACATTGAAAACGGATTCAACGTTTATACTGTTAATTCTCAACATTCAGTTTTTCATATCAACCTTAGATGACCAGTGTAAAACATATCTATGTAGACGAGGTATTGTAGGTAGTTTAGTACACAACCAGATCACACGTCGTTTTATCAGACAATATTATAGATATCATTATTTTGATTATAGCATAGCTTAATGATATCATACGAATATCCTTTTTTTTTAAAGTATAATACAAATGTATTACATAAATCTTTATTGACAATTGTTAAATCGGTTACTACGTTACGATTTCCTTCAATGTTTATATATAAGTTTGGTATATTTGTAGTTTGTATAATATTATCTATTTAAATCTTATATGATTTTGCAATGTATACGTCACATGTTTTAATGGAAAAACAAAACATGCATCTCAGTGTAGTAAGAAGAGCAAGAACAGTTTTCAATGTGAATACAAGAAATATAACAATGCCTACTCTAAGACCAGATAAAAGGTTAAATGAAGATATAAAGAAAACAATGGTATCTGGAGATTTATAAATCGACGAGAACGTTGCTTCCAATCATATAATCACAAACATTGACAACAGCTGTGATACTTGAATAGAGATCCAACAAGTTGTATATGACCTGAAAATTACACTGCCCAACATCAGATATAGATATCTGCAAAAGCAGCTACAACTAGGCATTATCAATCACCAAGATTACGGAAATATGTTCTTTCGGGAATTGAGATGTCGCCTTCACCGGATAGGAGAAGTTATGCCTGAAAAAAACAATATTGTAGAATTAAATCCATAGAAACTGAATACCATTTTGTGATGATATGTCCTGCTTACGGACATTTACGTCTGATGCACCGTCCTGTCTAAATATTACTAGTTTATTTGTCAATTAATATGTTTGTTTTTCTTATTTCTATTATATTTTGTTATCTAAACTTCGTAATTTATTTAATAAAAAATCGATGTTACTGTCGGAACAGATTACATAATTTGTCCTTGATTATATATGTTTATTTGCTTTTTTTTCATTCATATTTTCACTTATTCATTATTATGTTATTCATGCTATAGCATGTTCTTAAATGTTAATGCAAAAAGTTTATATCTCCAGGTTATGAAACCTAAAGGCTGTTGCATGCTTATTTAAATACACATACTTTTCTGAAATTATAACTCAATAATCTATTCAATATTTCTTGCATAATTTGTCTTTAAAATGTTTCAAGATCAATATATTATATACCAAGGCATCGGATGTGTGAAGACCTTTGAATGCATTTGGTATGAGCGATTGCTGATGTCCCGTTGCAAGGCAACATTTCCCGGATATATCCACCCTTTCATTGGGCTGCAATTAAAACATATGTCAGTATGTCAATCTCGTTGTCATATATTATGTACAAGTTGTGAGTGATGTTATCCATTGAAGAATACTGATTTCCGAGATTGTTTACTAGAAGGTGTTTAGGGAAACGAATTAAAACTTTGTTTTCGAATCCCTTTAATTATATGTATTATAACATATTGAAAGTGGGCTTGTACAATATTATTTCTTAAACTAGAAGGCATTTACAGGGGTGGGGGGTGGCGTAAGCAGGCTAAGCCTAAGCCTAAATGACTGTCCAAAATTTATAAGATTGCTAGGTCGGAGCAAAAATGTTTCAAGCTTCAAAATATCTTTTGCCCAGCAACGAAATGTCAATACAAGACGACTTCCAAGCTGTAAAGAAGGGAGACACTTGGTCACTAATAGGAAATGTTGATATGGGAGATCTGAATAATCATATTGTTATTATTATCAACAATCAACCGCAAGTCAAAATGGCCACACACTGCCTGCAGTGTGTGTTTCATGGTTTCACTGGGTTTCGTTTGCCAGTTGCATATTACGGTAGTGAAACTCCATGTGCATACCAAATATATCATACTTTTTGAGAAGTTGTCTCAAAGCTCCATCAGTACGGATTTATAGTAGACTATGTAAACATTGATGGAGCCACCACACATAGACTCTTCATGAACATGCTATCATCTGCTGGTAATTTACGTAAGGAAAACTTTGTTGTGTCTGATATATTTCACCGGGAAAACATAATATGCCTCATTCAAGACATAAAACATGTGTTAAAGAAAATCAAAAATAGTATACTGGCTAGTCACCTCGAATATGAATCAAAACCTGGTCGTTTTATAGTGAAAAATTCAAGACCAATAGTATGGAATCACTGGGAAAACGCATATAAATACAATGTACAAGATGGCTTCGCAATCCACAAAAGCTTAACAGAGGAGCATGTTGTGATAACCTAAGTCTCAAATATGAGGTATCATTTAGCATCAGATGTCCTAAGCAAAGAAATGTTGTATTTGATGCAATGTTATCAAAGTACTCTTGACAATCCTGCTAAACTTGCATCAACTGTTGAGCTTTTAGAGAATACATCAATACTGGTGGACATTTTCTTAGATAAAAGACCATTAACTAGCCATCAAGATAACAGACTGAACAAATTAAAAGATGAATGAATGGGTACATGAAATTGAACAATGCCAAATTTATAGCAAATTTGTCTGTACCTAGGCTCGTCATGGAATTTTTTACCCTTAAAAAAAAAAATTTTTTTTGTCACCACCCAAAAATATACATTATGCAGTTAATACCTGATAAAATAAGTACCCCCAAAAAAATACTAACAAAGATATCATCCCCTCCCCAACAAAACAAATTTACCTTCCAAAAATAAGTTAATATTTTACCCTGCAAAAAATACCTCAACAATTTTTAAACGCCCAAAAATACCAAATTTTGAAAAAATAATTCCCCAAAAACACCACTAGCTTAGGTCCAGAAAATTTTGGCGAGTACCCCATCCCCCTTGTGAAATTAATTACCTAAATGAACATAGGCCAATATGAGATTTTGCAAATTTATGTCCGTCCATCTTGTATCTTAAAAGAGGCGAAAGAAGGAGCTTTAATCAGTGAAAAACAAGTTTGCACCTGCCCCCCCTCCATTGAATATTGCCTAGACACTTGAACTGTCAACCTGATTTCGGAATTATGGTCAGTGTCATAAAAATATCGGCAAACAAATACCGAAGCAACAAGACGAAGGGTCATAGGTCCAACATCATGGCCACACAGAGATTGCACAAGAGACAATAGTAATAACAAGGACAAAACAAATAAACATAATTGAACACGAATGCCACAAAGAATAAAGCACTAGCTAGCAGTGTGAACCCCACAAAAATCAGGAGTATCATCAGGTGCTCCAGAAGGGTAAGCATGATCTGCTCCGCGCGCGGCAGCATACATTGTCCAAAGTCAGGAAATGTCTGGTGGTTGTCTTGTCAATTCTTATTCATTTGTGTTTTTGTAGTTGGGTGTCTGTCAAGTCATTGGTGGTTTTTATACCCCGCCACACTAAATGGTCAGGTATCATGTGATGCCTTCTGTTTGGTTTGATGTGTATGTGTCCGTCTGTCTGTCCCTCGATGATAACTTGAGACTGGATCAAAGGATTTTATTCAATCTTTGTACAGTTAAGTATCATAAAATACAGATCAAGTTCGAAGTTTGATCGAATAATTGGTTCAAGAGTTATGGTCGAAAAGACTAAAAATATATGCGAAAACATGACAGGATATTATGTCATGTCCAATTAGATGCCCTATTTTTGTGTACAGCGGCCAATAAGAGCTTACGGTTTAGTGTCATCTTGTATTTTTGATCCGACATTTGCGGTTTGTGGCGTAGTCTCATGTCGGTCATGACCTATGGGCATCTCTTTTTTACTATGAAAATAACATTGGTTAAAGGGTATTATTTAATTATATTCTGAGTCATAAAACAGAAATCAAGCACCTCTGGAGGTGACAGATTCTAAATGAAAGCTCACACCATACATCGACAAGGTCTTAAATGAAGAAAAGTCTACCCCTCTTTTTTCTACAACCATAATACTTGGATTTGTATGATAATTACTATTCATAATGCCAAAAAATTATAATTTCTTCAGAGTCAGAGGCTGAACGTCAGTGCAAAAATGTCCCATACGTTTGTAAAATGCTCGGAATGACGGTTGTATAAAACAAAATGTCTAGTGTAGACAAATATCCACGAAGCGTATCACTTTGCGTCCGTTTAGAATTACGATTGTTTACATTTTGGCGCAAGCATGCATTTCATAACTTCCCCTATTTACTATATATATACTATATTTGTTTACTCTTTTATTTTTATTTAAATCATTGAAATTCAAGCGACTGTGTGTAAATATATCCCTGCCATTTCATACATTGACGTTTTCACCAATTATTCTCTGTCTGTGAGTAAGATATGAGCCGGTGGTGGTCTTGCCGATATAATAAAAATTGTGATCCACTCTGATGAAATGCAGAATGTCAGGTGGATATCGCGCTAATGCAGGTAATATATGCAGCCAAAATAAATCGTTTGTGATGTTCATACATTGAAAATAGTTCCTGAAAAAAATGAATCTAGTATACCACTGTTGTAAAACGATATTTGTTTCGGCAATACAAAGGTGACGAATTTGTTTAATGAACAAACACATTAGTTTTACTGTCAAAATTAAAACCTCGAGCACGTATACATCTGATATGATATGTAGAAAATGAGTTACACAAACACGTTTATAACACAAATAATAATATTCTAGTAATTGTCGCAGGAAAATCAACTAGTCAACCCTGTCTTTTACAAAATAGAATTACAATCATGTTTATAAAATGTTAATAACAAGAACATTGTATTCTCTATCAATCGGCAGAAACATGAACATAGATTTGATTTTTTAATGCGTTTCTTAATTAAAACATGACAACGGAATGAAAACGCTTTTCCCTATATGGTTAAATATGTTTTTCGTATAAACCCTTTGCAAAATTTTGAAGAAAAAAAATTATTACGCCTCTACTCGGTCGTGCAAAAAAATAAATAAAATCCGAGTCCCCACATCCCCTATGGAAATATTTGGTTCATTAGCATCTGTTCTATTAAGAAACGCCACGTCAGATATAACTAACTTTATACATTTAAAATAAAAGTTAAGAGGTTAAATGTACACAAGACAAAACAATACGTAAATACATAAAATTCTTATCTTTAAGTTAGAATGAGATCTTCAATCATGAGTATCATTTAACACCGACCCGGAAAGCTTAACTGGAATGAAACGTGGACATGAGCGATATTCAGTCGTGTTGAGGAGGATGTGAACGCGTCAGTGGGAGGCCGGGAGAAAACGGAGAAGAGAGACATATGAAAGCAAACACAAATTAAAGAGAAAATGGAAGAGAGATAAACGAAAAGAGGGTAGAGAGAAGGACGGAAAGAGAACGGATGGTCTGTCCGCCATCTCTTTAGTTACCATACAGGTACGGAGAATCAATCATTCTGTTCATAGATACCACCCCCTGTTTTAGTTTTCCTAAGAGGTTCGCTCATCAGTTGTGTAGCATGTTTTGAGTATAACTAGCGTTGAACAACCTAAAAAAAAGCTTAACCCGGGTTTCATATAATACATTCCATCATCCGTCCTTTAAGGGAGTGGTCAACTCAATAAGTACCTATGGTTCTGTCGCATTTTGTTGCTGGGGGCTCGGGTGGCTCAATGAGTTAGGTCGTTGGATCTAACAGCTCATTCTAGCATATCACTAATACGGCGTGGGTTCGGGCCCAGTTTTGTAAATTACAAAAAGGGTGCACTCGACTCACATCCGCACGTGATAACGTTTACGAATTGCTTGCCCAGGGTCGGTTGTTCTCTCCGGCTTCCTCCACCATTAAAACTGGTGGCCATGATATAGCTGAAATATTGCTGACAGTGGCGTTAAAACACAAAAAAATCAATCAATCATTTTGTTGCTGACCAGGAATATAGAATAGTCATAAAAGTTTGTTTTTATTGCTTAGATTCCGGGTATTTTTTTGGAGGGGGCAAGAACAAAAAAAGCTTTCAACATCTTCTAACATTTTCCTTGGAGTTATATTTTTCTCCCAATGGTAAGCATGGGTCATCATGATCGTATGGTAGTTGGATTTACAACTACCTATGCAATCATTGCCTATCATCACTAAAGTTGTGAATTCTAACCCCGTTCATGGCGAGGTGTAGTCGATACAACATTATGTGATAGAGTTTGTAAGTGACTTGCGACAAGTCGGTGTTTTTTCCGGGTAAATGGCAAGATGAAATTTCAAAACAAAAACATTATGTTCGTCTTGAGGTGGTCCCTTCTTTTATATTGACCTGTAATCGTATGTGTATGTGCATGCTTATTCCAATTTCCGTAAATCTTTAATAGTCAATTACACAGACAATACAGTGTCATACAATATAAAGGTTATGTGTTCACCGAGCTGTTTCTCAGTTTTGCGCCGAATACACATTCAACTTTATATCCATATAACACTGCATTGATGTTTTGTTTATCCTGCAGAAAAAAACACATTAATCCATCAACGTATATATTTATTTTTCAATGAGATAATGATGAGATCCGCTTTGTACTAGACCAAAACGCTTAAATGGATTTTTATAGCACTAGCTCACTGTCACAACCGTCCGCGGATTGTCGTGTCGCCCACCTTATCCTGATTCCGAGCCAACCAGTCTTTGTTCTTTCTCCATAATGCTGCGTGCTTAGTGGAGAACAACAAATGCCAATTTTATAGTCTTTGGTTTGACCAGACCAGGGCTCGAACCCACGATCTACCACACTCGAGGCGATCACGCCAACTATTACACCAACGATGTCGTTTCCTCTTGTTAAAAAAAAAACTGGAGAAATACGAGAAGCAACCTGCTGTCCACAGACAAAAACAAATGGAACTATTTTATCATCAGCTGAGCATCTGCTTTAGAATTTAGAAATTACGAGATGCAAAAAAACACTAATCTGTCGTCTAAGTTTTTGATTTTAAATCTTTTGTACGCCAATGCCCCTTTTTTTTTGGGTCCTGTTCTAACATTCTAAAAGTAAAACAGTCTTAACTGTAAAGTTTAAAAAAAGGTTTACCTGCTCCTTCAGTAACACTCGATGCAAACTAATTTCAAATGTGTGTTTTTTATATCCATACTTTTCACGACTGAAATAAAACATGTTAATTTAATGTATTGTATAAAATTATGTTTTAATTTTCATTTGAGTTCGTTTTCAGAAAAGTGTGGTGAAGTCATTTAGGTTTTCATAATATCTTACCTGTCTATTTGGTGCACATTTGAAAATGTTCTGCTTCAAACTGTCGACGCGTACCATCTTATATTGCTTGGTTGCGGTTGGATAACACGTCACCAGCACACATGTTTAGTGCACCTTTTTTTTCTTTTTTTTGCACTTGGAACAAGTTTATTCAAAGAAACAGTACCAAACACCTGTCATCAGCTACGCTCATATTCAAAAGATTAATAATTTTACAAAATACTCTAAGTTTTGTGTCGATATATATATATATTTACTACATTAGTAGATAAAAGCTAGATGTGTCCGGTTGATGTACAAAGACCAGAAATACCATGTTTAATTAATAAATAAGGGTAATAACTAAATTACCGAACTCCGAACAATCTTCCAAAGAGAAAGTCAAAACTGATAAGTATATAAACAGACAAAATCAGTCAACAACCGGAAAACTGTGAAAACCGTAATGACCCTGACTTGGTACAGGCATTTCCAAAGAAATCGTGGGTTGAATAAGATTTTAAGGCGCCAAACCTCCCGCTTTCATTACGATTCAAAGGTTCCGGCTGTCAATTATATTCGAATACTCGTTCATAACGTTATCACAAAGTGTCAAAATAATGTAATTTGAATTATGCGAGATCTATATTATATAGATGATGGTGCTAAAGGGACGTCGAAGTGAAACTCACTATATAAAAACGCAGATATCTAATTTAGTGCTCTAGATGCATTTCTGAATTAGGTTTGGTTTATGGTGTTTAACGCCACTTTCAACAATATTCCCAAATTAGCCTTCACCAGGTACACCCAAAGTTGAAGATTGGAAAGGAAATAATTTAGACGTCCTTGGGAGCAAGAAAACCAAAAAAAGCTAAAGGAGGATATTTTCAAATATGCGTTTTTATACACATTGATCTGCTAGTACGACTAGGTCTAACTAGCAATGTATCTGATTTGATTTTTGGTGTTTACCGCCATTTTCAGCTATATCATGACGACCAGTTTTAGTGGAGGAAGAAGCCGGAGTACCCGGAGAGAACCACCGACCATGGACAAGCAACGGCTACACTTTATCACTTCCGAGTCGAATGAACCCCTTTTTGTAATTTACCAAGCCGGGCGCGAACCTACGCCGTATTGGTGATAGGTTTGTATGAGTTGTTAGGTAATCCAACTACATAACTCATTGAGCCACCCGGGCCCTTAACTAGCAATTGAATCAGTACACTTATATTTCCCTATGTACGGGCGGTGTGGTATTTTTATTTTTAATGTTATTATATAACTATTTACATAACATTGGTGACCTAGTTACTCTGATATCAGGGGCCGTCGTGGTCGTACGGTAGTTGGATTTATAACTACCTATGCAATAGTGCCTATCACCACTAATGTTGGGAGTTCGAATCCTGCTCAGGCGAGGTGTACTCGATACAACTGAACATTATGCGATTAAGGTGACTTGAGGGGTCTGTGGTTTTGTCCGGGTACTCCGGTTTCCTCCACAAATAAAACTAACCCCCACAATATAATTGAAATATACTAGATTAACACGGGTGCCACTAGTGGAGCAGGAACTGCCTACCCTTCCAGAGCACCTGAGTTTATCCCCGCTTTTTAGTCGGGTTCGTGTTACATGATCTTTAGTCTTATGTATATATTTTGTAGGTCAATGTTTGTCCTTTTGCAGTTTTTGTTTTGGCCATTGTGTTGTCGATTCTTCGATATAAGGATTCTGATTACCCCTGTGGTATCTTCAAATTCTTCTTAAAAGTGGCATTAAACACCATAACCCTAACCCGTACTCTGGTATCACACGAAGATTATTATATTTTAGATGTTTATGATTATATCTTCTTAGCTTGGCAAGTACTTCGGCACTAACCTTGATTATATTTATTACTGACATTTAGTGTCCAAATATTGTAATTATTTATAAAAACTAAGGTTCCCCTTCATAATGCATCGGTAATTTTAACCGATTTTGTTTTACTGTTTGAGATCTTTGAGTTTCGTTTTATTGCTCCCAAAACTTTAAATTATTTGGCTTTCTAATCTGTCAATTTTGATAATACCTGATGAAGGTTGTCCTGGAAGCGCGTCGTGTGCACTAATTGTGATATCTACATTTTTGTTGCATCCGATAGTTTTGTTTTATGAAAAAAATGTGTTTTGCGAAGATGCTCTTCATTTGCTGTAATGTTAAAGAAATTACATATATAATATAGGTAGAACCATGTATTGGATTATCTGAAGCCATACGGTTGGTGCAAATATATTTGGTCAAGACATGTTGGAATGTATAACAACACGTGTACATTGTATTATTTTTGCAACAACAAAAAATGCACTGAATGATTACGGTTAACAGCAATTATGGAATTCCACTTTTTTTTACAGATCAATGAAGAATATGTACTATTGTTCTTTTATATAAAAATCTACCTAATCGTTCCATAACTACAATGTATGTCATCGGAAATGTAACAGATACTAGTATGTAAAACATGAAAATATATTACGATTGATTTAATTCCTAACATCCAACGTGTAATATTTTCGAAAAGTTCAATAGTATGTAGGACGAGAACAAGATGGATAGTATATAAAACTATATAGAAATAATGAAGGGATGGATCAAGGACTATTGACTACCACTGAAAAATATTGAGTTGGGTAGGGACGACATATTGAGTCTTTCGTAGCGGCTACAATACGCCTATTTATTTTCGAAAGGGTTTTTAGCGTGCTTGGAGCTTGACACTCCCCACTATGGTCCACGGTCATGCATTCCGGATTATAATCTGACATCACCATCCCCATCGAGAGGGTTCCTACTATCCTAATATCCGCCACCCGGGGACGCGCTGAGTACCTAAAATCTTTCACCAGTACCAACCAGATATAATGATTGATTGATTGATTGATGTTTTAACGTCCAGCGAGCAATTATTACAACATAAATATAAACAGTACTATAGCAGCGTCTCTACTTGCCAAGCTTAAGTAGATATACATGTAATTATAAACATCTAAAATATAATAATCTTCGTGTGATACCAGAGTACGGGTTAGGGTTATGGTGTTTAATGCCACTTTCAAGAAGAGTTTGAAGATACCACAGGGGTAATCATAATCAGCATATCGTAGAATCGACAACACAATGGCCAAAACAAAAACTGCAAAAGGACAACCAACGACCTACAAAACATAGACATAAGACTAAAGATCGTGTAACACGAACCCGAGTAAAATCCGGGGTGAACTCAGGTTCTCCGGAAGGGTAGGCAATTCCTGCTCCAATAGTGACACCCGTCGTGTTAATCTAGTATATTTCAATTTTATCGTGAGGTTAGTTTTATTGGTGGGGGAAGCCGCCGGAGTACCCGGAGAAAACCACAGACCTTCCGCAAGTCACCTTAATCACACAATGTTCAGTTGTATCGAGTACACCTCGAAATATACAAAAATAAGTGTACTGATTAAATTGCTATTTAAGGGTCCGGTGGCTCAATGAGCTAGGTAGTTGGATTACCTAACAACTCGTACAAGCCTATCACAAATACGGCGTGGGTTCGCTCCCGGCTTTGTAATTTACATAAAAGGGTGCACTCGACTCGCAAGTGATAAAGCTTACCGTTGCTTGCCCATGGTCGGTGGTTATCTCCGGCTTCTTCCACCACTAAAACTGGTCGCCATGATATAGCTGAAATATTGCTGAAAGTGGCGTTGTGAAACACCAAAAATCAAATCAATTGCTAGTTAGATCTAGTAGTACTAGCAGATCAATGTATATAAAAACGCATATTTGAAAATATCCTGCTTCGGCCTTTTTTTGGTTTTCTTGCTCCCAAGGACGTCTAAATTATTTCCTTTCCAATCTTCAACTTTGGGTGTACCTGGTGAAGGCTAATTTAGGAGTATTGTTGAAAGTGGCGTTAAACACCATAAACCAAACCTAAACGCCCGGCCCCATGTGTCAAGATTTTCTCGCCAATCATAACATTAACCCACTCGATTGGCCTCCGTACAGTCCAGATTTGTCCCCAATCGAACATCTGTGGAACGAAATGGACAGGAGAGTAAGGGGGCGTCGGAATGCCCCCGCTATTCTCGACCAATCAAGGGCTGCCTTGTTGGAAGAGTGGGATAATATCCCCATGAGAAGGATACATCCTCTGATGAACTCCATGCACAGGAGAATCAGGGTTGTAACAGATGCGCGAGGGGGCATACGAGATATTGATGAGTTAATCGATTTCACTTTAACATATTGGGGGGTACTGTTAAATTGGTTTCAATTACTCATGAATTATTGATCAAAATATAATGAAATTAAAAAAAATTGTTGATTACATTTGTGCTTTTATTCTTATATATTAATATTGAAAAAAAACATTCGAATAAATAATATTAAATCGCCTAAAATGTTGACCCTGCGTTTCTTTTTCCCTTCAGTATATATATATATATATCAACGTCTAAAATGCAGCACAACAACATCAAAAAAGATGTTAAAATATAACAAATAACTATAAGTCTACATAAAGACTATAGTTATAATCAAATTGACGGATATATCGATTGACCGACAAGCTTCATCAGCATCTGTAATCTGATCTAGGATTAGATTGTCACGTGACCATCAGTTGTCGTGACGTAAAAATCATAATCTTGAACTTTATATTATTGTAATATATATATATGAATATACCAACATAAAGATGATTAATTAAGGTTCAGCGTTACCGCATGTTACTTTTGTTAGGGTATCATGGTGTCTAACGCCACTTTCAATAATATTGCAATTATATCGAGGCGGTTAGTTTTATTGGTGGAGGAAACCGGAGTACCAGGAGAAAACCATAGAACTGATGCAAATCACTGACACACTTTCTAATATAATCTTGTATCGAGAAACACCTCGCCATGAACAGGGTTAGAAATCACATCGTCAGTAGTGATATGCACATATTGCATAGCTAGTTGTAAATCTAACTACCACACGACCACCCTCATATTACTTTGAGGACACTATACCCTTGAATCTGGAAAGATGTAGATATTACTCTTTTTTGTCATATTGATCCAAAGAATGCATGTACCATTTACTCATCAGTTTTATTGTTTTATCTAAAGAATCCCGTGGTATAGAACCTAGTTCACTTCTGCGGGGTATGGCCCCTCCCGTTCCTTACACGTAAAATAGTACTGCAGCAACTTCTAATGGGATAACTTGCTTAAGTGGTCGTTTGTGGTCCCTTACAAGGCACATTTTACTAACCTTATCAATTATTAATCCTTGTTTTCCAGTGACAATTTCAATATCCACCCATAGGCTCATCCTTTTACCTACAAAAATCTATAATTTGTAAGTGTGTTCTCGTCATGAATAAAGCTGAAATAATGCTAATTTTAAGTTAAACATCAATTAATCAAAATATCTATCAAAGGGTACATATTAAATTCTACGTGTTTTTCATCTTTATCCCAATCCCAAGGATACATAATACTCTTAAGGTTTTTAATATTTACCACAAAGAGGAATGTCAAGTTTTAATTTAATTTTTTGTTTTATTTTGGTCACACATGGTGCCTGTTATTCATTTTGACCACAAACGGTAAATGCTTAAGGTAATCGGATCTCTTATATGGAATTAATTATATGACTTCACTGTCACGAACATTGAATATAGCATATTATGTATAAACAACAACGTTTCTGCTCACCCAGTTACATGTGAGCTTTGACATTTTGCTCAAAAGTGGAAAGCACTTTCATGACCTCATTATTTTATCAACAGGGAATGTATGGGCCCATAAAACTAGTTTATCCACCACTTTAAACTGAAGACCCTGTACCAAGCCAGGAAAGTGAGCGGTCATATTTATGTGTGTTAGGGGTGTCGGTTTGGCCTGTTTCTACCATTTCCGTTTTTGTTTTTAGTTCAAGACGGGTTTTTGGAAAATGCTATTTTGACCCCCGTCAATTGTTCAAATTTCATTCAATTATTTAAACAACGAAATATCGACATTTATACAATACAAATAGTTGTATTGTCAATAAAGACACCCCTAAGGGCAGTAAAAACAATATGAATGTCATACAATGATTTTAATTGAGGTCATATATATTTATGTCTAGATATCCCTTAAAATATTACTCAAATCAACAAGTTAATGATACTCTTGTTTCCTGGTTCACATTATCGATTTAAATAAACTTGGCATTGATATAGAAGTTACAGGACATTTATATATGAAATAAAACAACTATATTTATAATACGACAGACATTATTTGAACAGTTTTATACACATCAAGAGCATGTTGGTTTCCCCCAAGTTTTTAGTAGTTAAAGCAAAAACAGTATATGCCCTGTTTCATGGAAGGGTAGATTTGGAACGAACATAGCAATATTTTGCAGAATACTGTATTTAATTAACGAAATATACAGTCCGACAAAAGGTAAGCACCACCTGACTTGTTTCAATAATATCTTTTCTAATAATGAACTTATTTCAAATCGGTTTGCTGTTTTCGTTACCTGTACACACATACTTACTTACCTGTGAAACAGGTTATTGATCGATTTTTATTTATGTGTATATGACGGTGTGTAAAGTGCCACGTGTACTTTTCAACATTTGTGTTTGCGAACGAAAGCCGATTTTGTTTGGTGTAGAGTTTTAAGTTTCATTTTCTATTGGTTTGTTATGGTGCGGCGAAAATTAACCATACCAGAAAGGTGGCAAGCTGTTGGCATGCATAACGCTGGCTTTAGCCATAGAAGGGTGGCAGACCACTTTAGGGTTAACCATTCCATCATTGTACGACTGATGCAGCGTTTTCGTCAAACAGGGAATGTTACTGACCGTCCACGTGCAGGTAGACCTCGCAAAACGACGCCGAGAGAGGACCGGTTCATATCCAGACAAGCGCGGCAACGGCTGTTCAGTACAGCTGGTGCACTTCGTGGTAATTTAGAGTTTGGAGGCCACATTAACACACGCAGTGTAATCAGACGCCTCCACCATCAGATATGCGAGCGCGACGACCCATAAAACGTCCACAGTTGACATGACGTCATCGCCATGCTCGATTTGACTGGCCACATGATCATTTGGGGTGGACTATTCGCACATGGAGACGGGTCCACTGGTCTGATGAAAGTCGTTTTTTGCTACGCCCTACTGACGGTCGTGCAAGGGTTTGGCGCCAACGAAACACTTCATTTTAGGACAACTACATTTTGGGCACAACTGCCTTTGGGGGTGGGGGTGTAACTGTCTGAGGTTGTTTTTCCTTTGACTGTAAGTTGGACTTCTACGTTCTTGATGGTAATCTGACAGGCCAAAAATATCGTGACAATGTGCTCGCTCCAGTCGTAGTCCCCCATTTCGACAAACATGCGTTGGCTGACAGGCCAATGTTCATGGACGACAACGTTAGGCCACATAGAGCCCGAATTGTACAACATTTTTTACAGCAAGAGGCTGTTCAGACAATTCCATGGCCTGCGATGTCGCCAGACATGAACCCTATGGAGCATGTATGGGACTTTATTGGCCGAAAATTTAACCAACGCAATCCAAATGTCAAAATATTGACGAATTAAGAACTGCTATCTTACAGGTGTGGCGACAGTTCCCCCAAGAACGGCTTAGGCGTCTTGTGCGAAGCATGACGAGGCGTGTTACAGAACTGCACAATAAACGCGGTGGATATACTCGTTATTGATTTTTATGCCTTACACATATGCACAATAGATGCATTTAAAAGTTCTTAAAATCTGAAGACTCTGCATTTTAATGCAATGTTAAAAACTTCCATCAAAGACAAACTGGTTTTACGTTTTTCCAGCGCCTGTTTTGAACCCAATTTTTGCCACGTCATAGCCACGTCTTTCAGGATGATAAATACTTCGTAGATTGGTAATTTTAGAGCCCTTGGTGTAGTCTTTTAAGAAGTGTAAGAAAAATGGTGATATCTATTTTATTGTTTTAACAGTATTGATGTAAATAAATATATCGATGAAAATATAGGGTGGTGCTTAACTTTTGTCGGAGTGTATATTATGCACAGTCAAACCTGCTTTAGTGACCACCTCTATTAAGCAATAACTTGTACTATGTGACCTTAGTTTTTAATTTCCCTTCACAGTACATTTCATAGTAATTAAACCTGTATTAAGTAACCACCTGTCTAATGTGACCCTATTTCAGCATTCCTTGGAAGGTCACATAAGACAGGTTTGACTGGACATGATTCCCTTGTATTTGTAAAATTTGAATGCTCTGATGTACCTCATTTTCTCAGTGTCGCCAGCCGATGACTATCATGTACGACTACACATCTTTGTGGGATATTTAAGGCTTATTACTCGTCCATCCCGTTGGTAGCTCTGCAATATTAATATTGTATTGTTCATTTGAGCAGTCACTAATACATTACTCATCCAAACAAACGGACTTCGTAATTCAACGATTGAAATGATTTACCTCGTATGCCAGCATTTTACCTGATATTTTGCACACTGTATGTTCTTGAACAAATTTTCAAATGTGGAATTTGTGTCTTTTCTCCGAGTAGCGCATTGCGCAACCAACGTAAAGGATGTTGACTTTGAAATACATATAAAATTAATCAATGTCTTCCACTCAAATCTATTACCGGTATTTTGGAAGAATGGATAAGTAATTTCTTCCGTAAATAAACGTAAACGAATGCTGAAGGGACAATCCAGAGACATTGGCAACATTAGACACACAAGACAGGAACACCGAATAAATAAATAATGAAAAAGTAAATAAAATGAACATAGTTTTTACTATGACATATTCCTAATTCTAACATGACCTCCTTCTTTCGCTTTGTTAACAACCGAGAGAATTATCCATTCGGTATAATCTCATTAGCACATGTGGCGATGAATGTGACTGACTTTTCCATTGGCAGCATACATTGTAACCCGAATAATGCCGATAGAGGGCGCAGTATTCGAGTTACATAAATTGTTTGCGACATTTTCCGCAAACGTAAATATAAATTACTGTCTTCCAACCAAAGTCTACTACCATTTTTGTACTCTTAGACATATCAGAAACGAAATAAATCATGGAAGCCAGAATGTGTTTTGAGTTTTAACATGGATTGGCGGATATTAGTAAATTTTATCCCTCGCTTCTGGTTAGGGATAAAATAATAATATCCGCCAATCCATGTTAAAACTCCCAACACATTCTGGCTTCCATGATTTATTTCTTAATTAAACGTTTCAAGCGACCCCGATAGAAGACAGGACATAGCTGTTTTCTATGAGCTGCCTTGCACAAATAAACTCAATATAATGATGAGAACTGAATACAATGTCATGACTAGAAGGTGTTATGGTCCTGGCTTACAGGTTATGAATTGATTGTTTGTTGTTCAAGACTTTGAACAGCATGTTCAGCTATATTCATAAAACAGTATTAAAGTGATGGTATGCACCTGAACATGGAGGTTTAAATTGCCAAAGGAAAGAAATGGTTAGAAAATTCTGCCTTGCAATCGACCACTCAAAACAAGGTTTTGCTCATCAAAGGCTCAAGTTGACTTACGAACAAGAAGCATGCTATATTCCCCGATACACGAAGTACTCAATTACTTCCAGTTCCATGAGGGATTTGTATATGAAAAGCTTGACAATATCACAGGAGTAATCGGAAACCGCAACTCGAAGAAGCATGACATTCCATAAAACACGGGGCACCCAATTACTTCCAGTCCTATTAGGGATTTGTATATGAAAAGTTTGACGACATTGAAGCGGCAATCAGAAGCCGTAACGTGAAGTAGAATGTACAATACAATGATCAAAAGATACAAAACAATCAGAAGCCGTAACGTGAAGTAGAATGTACAATACAATGATCAAAAGAAACAAAACAAGACGCCAAACAATGATCTACAAAACACTACGCAGAAAATTAAACACCGAGGAACACGATCCCCATAAAACAAGGGGTGAACTCGGGTGATCCGAAAGGGTAAGCAGTTCATGATCCTTTAGTATCTCAATGAACGTGTTTGCTTAGTTTTTGTATATACGCCTAGCTTGATGTTGTATCTAGGATTGGAACTCAACTATACGCCATTATGTCGGAGATTATGGTGCCAAAAATACATTTATTATATTGATATTATGTTACGACTGGTAAAAAACCTGATGCCCGATACATCGTTATTCAATCAGACTTATTTATATGCAAAACTACTAAATTCGATGGTGGTATTCGGAAAATTAACAACTATGAGGATAAAGCATTTTCACAATACCAAAATAATATTCTTTTTAATAAAATTATAAAAAAAAGAAGATCCTTGTCTACATTGAAACGTTTTGGCTACAAGGATCTTCTAATATTATTATGCAAATATTCACACTAAGGAGAGAAGAATCGAATCCTTTGAACCATTTTGTAATTTAAATTTACAATGTCAGGTTGTTAAACAAGGTTGTTTGTACTTCCTCTACTATCCCTTCGGTTTCGTAGAAAATTAAATTAAGCAACTACAATTTTGTATAAATCTTAGACTAAATAAATGACTTTCTCTTCCTGATACATTTGTTTCTCAACTGGTTATATAATTGTAGCTATAATGCCATGATATGACAACTTTATATGTAAGCTGTATCAGGATATTACTCGATTTTTTATTATTTGACTTTCCA
>MJUT01059370.1:230400-240526 GCA_002080005.1 Gigantidas platifrons
AAAATATTCTGCTTTACATAAGTATAAAAAAATCATCTGGTTTAAGAGTATTGTTTTGAAAAATAATAATAAATGCCATTTATTTAAGAGATTGACCTATATAAACTGAATAAAAAACCAGTGTGTCATTGTCTTTTATATAGTAAAGATCTGAACTTGTTTAATTAAAATCCTCACTTGTTTATTTTCAGGTATAAATGCGAAATATAACATGGAAATTTATAGTATATATGCGCTATATACATAGCATCTAAATATGAATACTGGCTCACACCTTTATACAAAGCATTGAAAAAAAAATATGTTTTGACTTGGTAAGAAAAAAAATAATTTAGTTTCATTGCAATTGAAAAAAAAATAAAGATGTGTCCAACTGTTTAAAAAAAAATTCAGATCAGTACAAAAAACATAACCCTCCCCCTTTTCAAGTTAGATGGTTGTTCCCTTTGTGATACTTTATAGAACAGAAGCAGCTCTTCAACCTATCAAACATTTTTTTGATTCTTGTTAGACTTGAACTAACATCTTCTAGCTTGTAACTAGATGTAGTATTTTATATCACAGAAACTCTTCAATCCATAAAACATTTTTTTCTGCTTCTGGTTAGACTTGAACTAACATCTTCTAGCTTGTAACTAGATGTAATACTTTATACAACAGAAGCTCTTCAACCTATTAAACATTTTTTTCTGATTCTTGTTAGACTTGAACTAACATCTTCTAGCTTGTAACTAGATGTAATACTTTATACCACAGCTCTTCAACCCATAAAACATTTTTTTCTGCTTCTGGTTAGACTTGAACTAACATCTTCTAGCTTGTAACTAGATGTAATACTTTATACCAAAGCTATTCAACCCATAAAACATTTTTTTTCTGCTTCTGGTTAGACTTGAACTAACATCTTCTAGCTTGTAACTAGATGTAATATTTTATACCACAGATGCTCTTCAACCTATTAAACATTTTTTTTCTGATTCTTATTAGACTTGAACTAACATCTTCTAGCTTGTAACTAGATGTAATACTTTATACAACAGAAGCTCTTCAACCTATTAAACATTTTTCCTGCTTCTGGTTAGACTTGAGAACTAAATCTTCTTATAGTTTGTACACATGTGAAGAAGCAGGGTATAAGAATAAAAAATATTGACACATTATTAGATGGAAAGCATTATCAAATACCCAAGCTGGTGACAGTGATGCAAGTTTGTGTTTACACAAGACCTAAAAATTGTATGCGAAATTGACCTAGAAGTATTTTTTTTTAATTTATTGAACGAAAATACAATAAAAAGTTGCTATTAATTTATTTAAATCTTTTTCATGAAAGTATTTACTTTTGTATCTATGTTGGCTTTACACATGTGGGCTTAAATGTCAGCGCCTACATATTTTAGTCTCCTGTGAGGATTCCAGATATAGTCGATCAGATTACATGTACAATGTAGATACACCATGGGTGGGACTAAAACGAACTCGCTCTGAATTTTAGTCCCACCCATGCTAATCTATACATACACAATCATTTCCCATACAGTAACTAAAACATACAACTTGGCATTACATGTACATTCAAGGAGGTGTATTTTGTAGTTCATATATTCTGACCATGCAAACCCATGAGGACACATGTATTCACAGTACTTCAGTGTTGAAATATACTTATTTTTTAGTTTTGAGGGTGTAAATGGATATTTTTTGTATAGTTTTATTGTGAACGATTCATTGTATATTTTGTGATACACATTACAATAGAAATGATCCCACACTATACTAAACTATGTTAATTCATGCTATGTTCCCATTAATTATGCATTAGAAGACATTAAATAAGACCTAATACCTAGATATTCAGCAAAAATTACTTCAAACTGTCCAAAATTTGTAAAATTATGATTGTTGACTTTCAGGTTTCTGTTAATTCTTATGACCTGCAACTTTAATTTTCTTCAAAACTCAATAAATGTATGTTTCTTGTTAGTCGGATGCACAAATGCACATTTATAGTCAATTTATACTCTAAAATACAAAATCCACATTGACAATTTGAATAAATAACAGTAAATGTCCAGTGACACAAATGCAATTTTGTTGGGATCACTAAAATGACCTGGTTTTAAACTACATAATTCTGAAATAAATCTGCTCTCTATAGTCTGATATTGTTTCATATGTACCTTTTACATGTGTTCTAACTATAACTACCAAAATGAATGAAGAAAAATAAGTAAGATTAGAAAATTTTCAAAAATGGTATCACCATATACCATATTTGAAATCGAATAAATGCCGCAACATGAAATTGTTAAAATTCTTAATTTTAGCAATCTTTTTCAACATCATATGCCCATAAACTACAAAAACACATTAAATCTACCATTCTCAATAATTGTAAAGTGATAAATAGGCATAAAATTATATTTCAATACCCTCTTTGCATGTACATCTAGTATATGGGGAAAATTTTCCAAAATATTGCATAATAATCATATTTAAGCCGCAACATGACACCTTGATGTATTTTGTAAAATTTTGGTGTGGAAAATGTCAAACTAGATCTGTTGTGACTGTCCAAAGCCAATTTGAGCATGGTACAATAGCAATGAAATTTAAATTTCTTGATTTTTGCCTAAAAGGAGTAATACCACTAAAGAATTCTCCATAGCCTTCTATGTTAAATAAAATCTTTTTGAGTTTACAGGATTCATCTTAAGTTTAATCTAAGCGACACCCATATATCATTGAAGGGGTACCTAATTGGAAACTTAACTCCGAAAATCAACATACAAGAAAAAACACAGTCCGAAGATGTCTACCGTCAAAAATCCTACTTTCACTTTCGATTTAACACAAATTCAAGTGGTTTCCTTCCAATGCAATCAATTTTTTTTATTTTAAACAACAAGGACATCAAATATGGGCTAAAAATTATCCTAAAATCTGTAGGCTTCTGCTGACATTCAGTATTTTGCAGTATTTAATAGGGTTTATTTTTTATCCAACAATGTAGGAATCCATTTTGTGTTTACGTACTACTTTCCCATACGTTCTTTCCGACTGGTACCCATGTTTAGTGGTATTACACCTAGACGCGAGACCGACGCGAGAAATAGAGCATCAGTATGTGAGTCTACCTGGGTGGTCTACAGTAATGAGGACTAATGCCCTCTATTAAAAAAAAAATTCTGCTTCTGGTTAGACTTGAACTAACATCTTCTAGCTTGTAACTAGATGTAATACTTTGTTTATGGTCACATGAGCTCTTCAACCCATAAACAAAAATTCTGCTTCTGGTTAGACTTGAACTAACATCTTCTAGCTTATAACTAGATGTAATACTTTATACAACAGAAGCTCTTCAACCTATGATTTTTTTTCTGCTTATGGTTAAACTAGATACGATAACGTAACCCTCATTCCGCTTGTGCTCCATTTAGGTTTAGGAATCGGTCCCATTCAACGTATGGGAGCAAATTAAAATGTTCATTCCGTGACTATTTCAACTTTCTTTTTGCATATCTGGTCATAACTTATTATTTCCTACAATTTTTAAGTAATGGTGATACGAAATAAGTGTTACAATACCTGTTTCTACCTTCACGATTTATTTCGTATTCGAAAATTGTTTCTTGTCCGCCATGACATCTTACGTAGACTCTCGCGATGGGCGGAACCTATCCATATATGGATCTCAATGCCAAATATGGAAAACTGTTTTTATTACGATTTTACGGCAATCGATCCAAATAAGGATATCTCCAAAACGAGGCAAGTGCACATGAAATAGCAACTTGTAAACACAATGTCGGACAGAAAGAAGATTTCATGCATTCAAATTTTCAGATGGATATAAGTCTACCATTGATTGATGTGCACAGTGTTTACTTAACACCTCAAGGTTTACCTACATGTAAATATAATTATCTTTCAACCCGTTAATTTTACCAACCACTTACTGTAAGTTACAACAGAATTAGGACAAAAAACGCCCGGTGTGATTCACTCCGGGCGTTGCTCCCATATGTTGAATGGGACCGATTCGTAACCCTAAATGGAGCACAAGCGGAATGAGGGTTACTTTATCGTATCTAGGTTAAACTTGACCTAACTTCTTCTTATACTGTAGTTTGTACACATGTGAAGAAGCAGGGTACAAGAATAACAAATATTGACACATTAGACGGATAGCAACGAAATCTAGCCTTCTAGGTAATACTGGACCAGAAAGATGCACAAGTGCATGCATGCCTAACAGTGATTACATGTAGGATTAAAATTTTAATAATGGAACATTTTCTATTGACATTCAGAATTTCTATGGGCCATACATGTATGTAAATATTTCTGATTTCAATGGGACATTTTCAGATGGAATATGTGATAAATGGCACATGGCCCCCTCTGATCCCAATCACTGCTAACAACTCAAACTGTCCAGTCTGGAGATACAGAGTAGAACATTTCTTCAGAAAGTCGAAATATAAATCAGGGGATCTGAACGAGATTATTAAAACACATTTTCCTTCATAAACTTGACATGGAAAGACGCAAATTACCTTGACTTTTCAAATTCGTTAAATGTTTAAAGTCATCAAAAAGACTATTTTTCGTTTAATATTTGTGGAGTTCTACCTACTTTATCGTAAATTACTTCTTCTACATCCGCCGTTGATATGTTGTAAAACGACACGTTGAGGGTGCAAGACAAATCGGCACTTGGTTTCGATACCGGTTTCCATCTGTCCATCATCCATGTTTGTTTAAGAACTACTTTCAAATTAATCCATGTTATCGATTAAAAATATTGACACAAGCATTTTCAAATACCATCCGCGATTTTTACGTAGGAAATATTACGAAATCAGAAAATAATTGGTGACAGTGCACTGTGCAGTGATACGAGTAGCTGCGGAACCGTAGCCCTTTGTGGTCCTTTTTTTTGGGTTGCCAAATAGATGTATTATTTTAATTTATTGAATAAAATAAAAAAAAATATTTTTTTAAAACAAAACAAAGTTGCTATTATTATTTTTTTTTATGACAGTAGATACTTTCGGATTTAAGCTGGCTTACACATCCGGGTTATATGGTGCCCCAATTCTCGCAGTGAGTACAGACGCGAGAAATTGAGCATCAGTGTGTAGCCTACGTGGGGGGTCTACCGACGTGTTCTACAGTAATGAGGACTGTCGTCCTCTATTATGGGTGTAGGGCAAGTCAGAGGGTATTATGGTTGTTTTTAAAACTGATTCAATATTTTATACTGTTGATTCAGTTTATCATAGAGGTTTTAGTTGACCAGTGTAAAACATATCTAGACGAGATATTGTAGGTAACTTAGCACACCCCCAGATCACACGTCGGCTTATCAGACAATATTATAAATATCCTTATGTTGATTATAGCATAGCTTAATGATATCATACGAGTATAATACAAATGTATTACATCAAGCTTTGTTGACATTTGTTAAATCGGTTACTACGTTATGATTTCCTTCAATGTTTATATATAAGTTTGGTATATTTGTAGTTTGTATAATATTATCTATTTAAATCTTATATGATTTTGCAATGTATACGTCACATGTTTTAATGGAAAACAAAACATGTATCTCAGAGGAGTAAGGAGAGCAAAAAGCAATTTTCAATGTGAATACAACAAATATAACAATGCCTACTCTAAGACCAGCTAAAAAGTTAAATGAAGATATAAAAAAAAGGTATCTGGAGATATATAAATCGACGAGAAGGTTGCTTCCATTCATATAATCACAAACATTGTTAGCTGTGATACTTGAATAGAGACCCAACAAGTTGTATATGACCAGAAAATTACACTGCCCAACACCAGATATAGATATCTGCAAGAGCAGCTACAACTAGGCATTCTCAATCACAGCTACAACTAGGCATTCTCAATCACCAAGATTACGGAAATCTGTTCTTTCGGGAATTGAGATGTCGCTTTCACCGGATAGGAGAAATTATGACTGAAACAAACAATGTTGTAGAATGAAATCCATAGAAACTGAATACCATTTTGTGATATGTCCTGCTTACGGACATTTGATATACCTTCCTGCCTAAATATTACTAGTTTCTTTGTCATTTAGTATGTTTATTTTTCTTATTTCTATTGCAGTTAGGCAAACCTGGCAGCATCAAACTTTCCCATTGCAACTGTGCATTTACAACTATTTTCTGTTCACTGCATAATTTTATTTTACATACTGTTCATGGCCTATTATATCAAACTACAAAGTAGTTCATGACTTTTGTTATCTAAACTTTGTAATTTATTTAATAAAAATTCGATGTTACATAATTTGTCCTTGATTATATATGTTTATTTGCTTTTTTCATTCATATTTTCACTTCTTCATTATTATGTTATTCATGCTATAGCATGTTCTTAAATGTTGATGCACAAAGTGTATATCTACAGGTTATGAAACCTAAAGGCTGTTGGATGCTTATTTAAATACACATACTTTACTGAAATTATAATTCAATAATCTATTCAATATTTCTTGCATAATTTGTTTTTAAAATGTTTCAAGATCAATATATTATTATATATACCAAGGCATTGGATGTGTGAAGACTTTTGAATGCATTTGGTATGAGCGATTGCTGATGTCCCGTTGCAAGGCAACATTTCCCGGATATATCCACCCTTTCAGTGGGTTGCAATTAAAACATAATGTCAGTATGTCAATCTCGTTGTCATATATTATGTACAAGTTGTGAGTAATGTTATCCATTGAAGATTACTGATTTCCGAGATTGTTTACAAGAAGGTGTTTAGGGAAACGAATTAAAACTTTGTTTTCGAATCACTTTAATTATATGTATTATAACATAATGAAAGTGGGCTTGTACAATATTATTTCTTAAACTAGAAGGCATTTACATGTGTAAATTGTAAAATAAAATGTTTTCTCTCCATTATATTGAATGTTGATTAAGTATGACACCAGCCAACCTGGCTTTGTCTGAATTTAAAATATATTTTACGCTTGATTTATTTCCCTTCCTCCATGAATTAATGTTCATATATAATCTGCCATAAAGATAAATAATTCAAGTGGTTTTAATCTGATTAACAGTTATATATTACTCGTTTTCTTTTGTTTTTGTTTGGGGTGTTGATTGCTGAAAGATGCAGGACACGTCAAAAATGACCTTTTTGAAAATGAGTGTAGTTGATTTCAGCTATATTCATTGATGTTCAGTTATTTTATATTGTAACCAGAATCATCCATGAATTGATAACATTTCCACAAATATTTGCAATACTTGAAAAGTTTGGTACTGAGTATATATGGGGTTTGATATTTATGTCTAAAAACAGTAATATTTGAAGAAACGGTTTCTTGATGAACAATACATGTATTTGTATAATTAGCTATTGCTTGGAAATCAACAACATGAACAAGATATTTAGGGTCTTTTAAAATGGAAGAAATCACCGAAATACCACATATTACTCCCGAGGTCTTCCACATACTGATACGGCGAGATGTATGTTCCGAAACATACAGGTTATGCTATACAGGTCTCAGTTTAGCACATATATATTAAAGAGTCAAAATCTAAGTAATAAGTACTAAACATATGCAGGGATGATTTATGTCAGTTATTTAACTGATTTTAGATATTTGCCCCTGGAAGGAAATTACCGAATGTTGTTGGACCGACAGAACAGGTCGAACATGGACCAATTGACATCGGTTGTAGATAGTTTCAGCTATTTTGCATTGATTTTCAGTTATTTTAATAACTCAAAAGTTATAAAGGTAAAATAATATGCTCTCGGAGTTAAATAGGAACGTTCAAGATGGAATCTGTTTTCAACAGTCTGCAAATAACGTTGTTGACGCAGTTCTGTAGGGAAGATGTGGATCTTGTGGATGCAATTTATTGACACAAATTTCATGTTGGATAATAAAGTAAATGAAATGCCAGAAGAAGAGAAACACGCATTATTAATATGTGTTCCGGTGCACCATTATGGGCATTTCAGACCAACAATGAAAATCGGGTAAGTTATTAAAGTACATTGCAGCGCGCAAATTCCAGAAATTAAGCATTTATGCTGCTAATAGTGATGCAATATTCTGACGCAGTTTCAAACATGGTAAGACGTAATATTTAGTCTGACCGGTAATATTATATTATCGTCTACTCCTGATCGAACTGTTCTCATATAATGTTGTCTGGTGTGGTATAGTGCCTGAGACAACGGTGAAGGCACTGTACCTCACCAGACAACACTATAGGAAAACTGTTCTCGAGGGAGAAGACAATAATATATTTAGGACATAACATACCATTCCAGACATTAAAGAAAAACACACTCAAATTCAATATAATAATAATAATAACATTTACAATGCAACATTATATTTACATTGCCAATTCTGGCCATGTTGACAGCAGACTGCAGTGCGAGTCTATTTTAAGGGAGATAAATCGTGACAAAAATATATAAAAATTACGCCGGGAAAAATCTATGCCACAGGTATAGTCCCCGCGGGAAATCATTTGAAACTGGTATAGTTTTCGTCGTTAGGCATAGTCACCCGTTGTCAAGTGTACTGTTAAAAAATAGTTCACACTGATTATCCAATCAAATTACAGCATTTTCATATGTTACGTACTAAATACAATTAACCAATGAAATAGCTCGTTACACACACAGTTGCATTAGAATCACAATTTAACGTTGGGAGATGTGCAGCTATCAAATAATATAACTCACCTTAGTCAATTTAACTCTAAAGCACATGCACTATCCAAGATGATCTTGTACATTGGCATGCGTATGCCTACAAGCAATGTGAAATGAAAAAACAATATCTGATTGGGATGATAACCGAGATATATCAGTCGGCATACATAGCAGTTAAAATTTCCTCTGTACTAAATGGAGCTATTGTTAGAAAAAGAACTCGCTGAAATGACGATTCGGTCATATATGTCAATATTGATGGCAGCAGGCAAAGTGTAGAAGCTGACACTGCTAATTCGAAAAATAGTAATACGTGTACTTACATATTTTCGCTCCTGACGTGACCCTTTCCATCTCAATTATGCGAATTGCCTACAACGTGGACAACATTGAATGGTCCAAATGCTGAACGGCCATGCGGCTGTTACATATGTGTTGGCATGTAGTGATAGATATCAAATGTGTATTCCATATGTATTTCCTAATTCTAAAATCACAAATGATTTGTGTGAAAAAAAGCCCATCACGGATGCAAAGTTGAGGCGTTACTGTTCCACATTCCGTCATAAAAATACACTCAACACAACGCCCTTTTTAAGACGTCTAACAAATCGCTTGAAAAAAGCACACGTGCTGCTTCAGTATCAAAACCATGAATTGAGGCTGATGTTATTCCCTTGTCTTGTATAACTATTGTAGGTCTTTTTCCATGTGCCCTGACACAATTATCTTATTTGCTTTTACTTACTATATTACATGGTTTGTAACTGATAGTATGTTCTGTTCTGTTCTTAATACAAATATAACACGAATATGTGAGTGACCTCAACAACAATTTGACCCATCTACTCCTTTGGGTTGTCTATTTGAGCTATGTTCACTTTTGATCAGTCATCTACTCCTGTGCTAAATTGATTTGAGGCAGTGTCACGTGACAGACCGATATTGAGTCAATGCTCAAAATGCAGTATATATGTGCCACATTGATAACTAGAAAGATGAATAGTAAAAAAAAAATAATAAAAAAATATGGAAACAAATATGTAAATCCATGCGCATAATTATATTAAATTATGAAGTATTCTGCATATTTCATTCAGGCTACGATCAGAAATGTGCAACATCAACATGTAATTTGGTATACAGCTGAACATGAATCTTACTTTCGACGATTTAAGGATGCATGACCGATTCACCAGCATTTTCATTTTGTAACCTTGATCAAACTTCTGGTATCTTTTTATTTAAACTTGTTACGAAATATCAATTTCTCAGATTGTCCGTTTGGTTTAGATTAGATCCTACCTTTATCCCAGACAAGACTTTATCTGACTTGTACGAGTGTCATTTCAGAAACGGGAAATGTGTTCACCCCGATGTTGTTGTT
>MJUT01059370.1:240531-270739 GCA_002080005.1 Gigantidas platifrons
GGGGGGGGGGGGGGGGCGTGTTGCTCATCGTTTTAGTTTTTGGTGTATTTTATTATTTTGTTTGTATTCTCTTTGTGTCTTGTGCCCACTGTTGTGTCCCTGAGATCATCCATTGTTGCTTGCCGCTTCGATTTTTTTCTAACGTTTATTCACTATCATAATATTAAATTATTTTCGATTTACACAAAAAGGAAAGTTTCAGCTTCTAAACCCGTACATATTGAATAATAATGTACAATTAATCATTGATACAATTACAAAAGGGATAACAATTCCACAATTGTAATAGAGATTTATGGAAATCGATTGATACCTACACCTATTCATAAGATTAAGCTGACAGGTAAGGCAAACAGTAAGGGGTCATCTCAAGACATATTTAACACACTTAGTGAATACATATTTTATTAATTAAATAAGTTGCTTCATCTACAAACTAATGCATCACATATTTCTGCATCTGTTTTTATGTGTTGTCTTTTATGTCTCCAAAGCATGCCAAGGACCGTGTAACGTCTTATATATCCTGTAGCATATTTTTCCTTAACACCGTATTCTGCTATAAGTCTGTTCATTTTGCGACATTTTTGTTGCAAATTTACCGGTTTTCTGGCTATCTGTCGACATGTATATGGCGTTTTTATCGTGACGATTAGGACAAATGTTATCCCCAAGAAAAAACAGATCGTCAGGAAAGGGTAGATAGATTCCAATGTCCCAGGAAACCATTCTACGTATCAAATAGTGCCGTGGTTTGTTGTTTGTTTGATGGTGTCTAGCGCAACGTTGATCAATATTTCAGTTATATCGTGGCGGTCAGTTCCATTGGTGGATGAAACTGGAGTACTTGGAGTAAACCACCGACTTGTCGCAAGTCACAGATAAACTTTATCACATAATGGTGTACATCTCGCCCTGATCGAGATTTGGACTCGCTGTCGTTTTTGTGGTGACGACCTGAGTGTGAATACAATGAGGATGCCTGTTTCCGGAATAATAGTGTTCTTGTGGCTCTATTCATGGTCTATAAATTTCCGCTGATGTCCCATCTATACCCCCAACATCAAATGGTAATTTTTGCCAACGTCCTTAAATGTTCGTCTATTCTTCCAATGACGGCCATCTTACATGCTGTCTATACTTTTCTCTATATACAGAACTGCAAGAGTGTATTCCCTCCTTAACTGTTCGGAACAATTATGTCAATAAGTGCTTATAGCATATGGTATGATCTAATTATAAAACGAAAAGCATAACTCTGTTTCTGAGTGATAATGTGTGGTGTCGACCAACTGTGTGATGAAATAATTCTCGAACTTCACGAACGATATCTATCAAACTTTTGGTAATTTCAAAAAATTAATATTGCTTCTTTGCAAGTAACGTAAATCACAGCCGCTTGAGTTTCAATGATTTAAGTAGAAAAAGAGTAAAAAATATAATATGTATATAGTAAATAGGGAAAGTTATGAAATGCATTTTTGCGCCAAAATGTAAACAATCGTAATAAGGCTTAGACGAACGCAAAATGATACGCTTCGTGGATATTTTTCTACACTGGACATGTTTTTTTTTTATACATCCGTATCGTAAGAACCTTCATTCCGAGCATTTTACAAACGTATGGGCCATTTTTTCACTGACGTTCAGCCTCTGACTTCGTTACAGTCGCCATGGTGGAACTATTCCGCACTGAATGAGAAATACTATTTCAAAGCATTTGTTAAATCATAAATTTAGCGGTAAGCACTTCATATGAATATTAATCGATTACTTAAATCATTTGAGAAATTTAGAAAGCAATATTTGACTGTTCAATTTCGCTTGTAGATAATCTACAAAAAAGTTGAAATGGCGCAAAATATGAAAATCGAAAGTTGAAATGACACAAAATGTCGATGATGACGTTTTGCAGCTTGTTTCATGGTATAAAAACACAGCAAAACCTTGCTTCTGTATAAATTTGAAGTAGGGGTATGTGCTAGATATTTGGAGTCCCTTCAGTGTTCTTGCAAAGTGTCCGAAAGTTTCTATGACCAAATGCAAGCCGGACTGACAAGATTTGCTACACTGTCAGTCCGACGTCCTACACATGTTTTGTAATACTGGCATTGAGATAGTGCGGGCTGACAAAAAATGGCTTGGACTGAAAAGTCTTTTGAGATTGTCATTCTGAATGTCTGACATGAAAAAATGTTTTCAAAAACTCGGTGGCTGGTCCAGGGTTTTGACCGGGGGGGGGGGAAATAGGCTAAGCCTAAGGGACTGTCCATAATTTATAAGATTGCTGAGCCGGGGCAAGAACTTTTCAAGCTTCAAAATATATTTTGTCCAGCAACGAAATGTCAATACAAGATGACTTGCAAGTTGTAAAGAAGGGAGACACTACAATCAACCGCAAGTCAAAATGGCCACACACTGCCTGCAGTATGTGTTTCATGGTTTCACTGGGATTCGTTTGCCAGTTGCATATTACGGTAGTGAAACTGCATGTGGAGGTACGTTATATCTTAACATGGCAACAGCTGGCATATTTTTGTCCCTAATAATTTACGTGTTTTTTGCCAGCTGTATCAACAATTATTTCAATTTGGCAATTCCTGATGAAGATTTAAGGTTAAGAAAACATTATTTTGACTTCACAGGGATAATTTTTTATAATAAAAGTGAAATTAGTCAACTTTCGATATCTATTTATAAATCTACCCAAAGTCACCTTCAAAAAACATCTTTGTCGTTCTATTCCTTTTGTAAACGTACTAATCTATCTAATTTTAAAAATAACTCCAAATCTATTCCTTTTGTAAACGTACTAATCTATCTAATTTTAAAATAACTCCAAAGTCCACACTTTTGATTTTTATATTAATATGCGGGGACGTGCATCCTCATCCAGGACCATCTACAGCTGGACGCACTCCTAAATGTCCATGCAGCATATGTAAAAAAGGAATAATTAAAACTAGTAAAAGCATGCACTGTGAAATATGTAAATGCAAATCACATATAAAATGTGCGAAAATTTCACTTGATAAATATGAAGCATGGCTTTCCGGAACATCTAATTTTCAATATTTATGCGATTCATGCTCTCTATTATCACTTCCATTTAATCATTGCGAATCATTAAACTCATCTTTCGAATGTCCCGAACAAAATGATCCTACAAGATTTGTTCAATTTCCATCAGTTGTTAAAGAGGACTGCTTTAAAATATTTAATGAAAAAGGTTTACATTTTCTACATCTGAATGCTAGATCTTTATTGCCAAAAATATCAGAATTAAAATTAATTGCTTTAAAATCTAAAGCGGCAATCATATCAATCAGTGAAACATGGTTAGATGACTCGGTTACAGACGCGGAAATTAATATTGAGAATTATAGTGTTGTACGCTTAGATAGATCACGTATCGGTGGCGGAGTCTGTATGTTTATTCGAAATGACCTGGCCTTCTCACTTCTTCAAGATCTTAAAATAGAAGGTATGGAAGCAATTTGGATAGAAATTCTTTTACCAAAAACTAAACCAATAATAGTTGGAACCTGTTATAGACCACCCAAACAGAATGATTTTTTGGATTTGTTTGAACGAACATTAAATAAACTAAGACCAGATTGTGAACAGATTATCCTAGGAGATTTCAATATCAGCTTTAAAAACAGCGTATCTTCCATGTGTAAGTCCTATAAACATATTTTAAATATGGGCAATTTAAAACAGATTATTAAAGATCCTACTCGTGTAACACCAACATCAAGTACCATCATAGGTCACATTGTATGTAATAATGAAGATAAAATAAGTCAATCCGCGGTTATTTCATCAGGTGTAAGTGACCATTATATAACATTCTGTACAAGAAAGTCACAAAAAGTAACCACTTGTAAACAAAACTTAGTCAGAATAAGATCAACTAAAAATTATAATAAAGATGTCTTTAATGATAAACTAAATGCCATTGATTGGTCATCATTACATTTATGTAGAAATGTTAATGAAGCATGGGAAAAATTTCGATCACTTTTTCATTCAGTCCTTGATAACGTTGCATCGTATAGAGACATCAAAATACGACAGCAGACTGAACCATGGATGACTTCCGACATCTTAGAAAACATCAGAAAAAGAGACGACTTGTTACACATGTATAAAAAGACACAAAATAAATACCAATACGCACAGTTTTGTAAGATCAGAAACAAAGTCCAGAGAGATATTAAACACGCTAAGGAAGATTTTGTATCGGGCAAGATCGAGGAAAATTAAAAATTTCCAAAGAAACTCTGGCAACAATTGAAATCCCTAGGATATAGTTATAAAAAAACAGATGTGGCAAGTATCGTTTTAAACGTAGCCGGACAAACATCCCATAGCTTAAGAGAAATCGCTAATCATTTTAACACCCTTTTCACCACAGTAGCATCTTCTCTTGTCGACACATTACCACCAGCTCCAGGATTATTCGATATTAATTCCAACCTGTTTAAACAATTCTACTGTAAAGTTACCAATAATAACCTCGAATTAAAATTAACAAGTGTAAATAAAGACTNNNNATATACAAAGAACTTTGCAATCTTAATTCCTTTAAGAGCACAGGATTAGATAACATTCCAGCGAGGTTCATTAAAGATGGAGCGAGCGCCCTGGTTAAACCAATAACTTATCTGGTGAATCTATCAATAACATCTGGGATAGTACCGGACGAACTTAAATTAGCCAGAGTAAAACCATTATTTAAAAAGAACAGTAGATTAGAAATTGGCAACTATAGACCAGTAAGCATTCTTTGTATTATCTCTAAAATTCTTGAAAAAGCTGTGTATAAACAACTGGAGACACATTTGATCGATCATAATTTACTATATCAATTTCAGTCTGGTTTTAGAAGCTCGTATTCAACTGATACTTGTCTTATACATTTATTTGATCATATTAAAAAACAAACATCAAAAGGATTATTTACAGGCATGGTTATGTGGTTATGATAGACTTACAAAAAGCATTTGACACAGTGGACCATCGAATATTATGCCACAAATTAAGATCTATGGGAGTACAAGAAGTCAAATGGTTTGAATCGTATTTAACTGGAAGAAAACAACTTGTAAATGTAAATGGGACAGAATCTGAACTCCTTAATATTATTTGTGGAGTTCCTCAGGGAAACATTGTAGGCCCTTTGCTTTTCCTGTATTATGTTAACGACATGTCTGTCAGTATTCAATCAGACTGCAAACTCTTGCTTTATGCCGACGACAGCACTATAATATTTTCTCATAAAGACCCCGATGTTATCTCCCACAAATTAGGAAAGGAACTAGAATCTTGTAGCAGCTGGCTCGTTGACAATAAGTTGTCTTTACACTTAGGCAAAACAGAATGTATTATTTTTGGACAGAAACGTAAATTGAAGAAAGTAACAAATTTTCAAATCCAGTGTAACAATCATATCATTCAATCGCAACCGAAACTTAAATATTTAGGCATAGACATAGACCAAAATTTATCAGGAGAAATTACAGTTAACTCAATAATAAAAAAGGTAAATTCTAGACTTAAATGTATGTACCGTAAAGCGAGGTGCTTATCAACTGAAACTCGCAAAACTCTTACAATGGCTCTAATCCAATGTCACATAGTCATGTTCCTCGTGGTATGCTGGTGTTTCACAGACCTTAAAAAACAAACTTCAGATTGCCCAGAACAAAACCATTAGATTTATAAAAGAATTATGTCCAAGATCTAGTGTTCGCCAACCAGAACTATCAAGTGTTGGATTTCTTAATATTGAGAATAGGGTAAAGCAATTAAGATTAGGACATGCACATAAAATCTATAACAACAAATGTCCAACGTATTTAAAAGATAATTTTATAAAAGTTAGTGAAAATCATGAATATAACACTAGATCAAGCCAATTCAACTTCGTTGTTCCAAAAATCAAAGGTGTGGACTCATCAACTTTTTTCTGCAATGCTATTAAAGATTGGAAATCGCTTCCAAATAACATAAAATCAATAAAAGACCATAACGCTTTCAAAACAGAAATAAAACAACATCTTAAAAATTAATTACAGCCATATCTTTTAAAATATTATCAACTAAAATTGTGCCATGCGACCTCTTAACTCATTTTTTTTTTATTATTAAACAAGTGATATACACTAAAGGACCCCATTGGAAATAAGCGGAAACGCTTTAATGGGTTATCCTTGGAAGGATATCAACTTAAAGTGCATTTTAACCTTGATACATTGTTTTATATAATTTTATATTTGTATATTTTTAAACTACACTAGATTTAGTTGGTATCTGTCCTAAATGAATTTTACCTACAATTTTACCTGATGTGCATACCAAATATATCATACTTTTTGGGAAGTTGTCTCAAAGCTCCATCAATACGGATTTATAGTAGACTATGTAAACATTGATGGAGCCACCACAAATAGACTCTTCATGAACATGCTATCATATTCTGATTTACGTAATGAAAACTTTGTTGTGTCCGATATATTTCAACGGCACCACAAAATATGCCTCATTCAAGACATAACACATGAATTAAAGAAAATCAGAAATAATATACTGGCTAGTCGCCTCGAATATGATTCAAAACCTGGTCGTTTTATAGTGAAAACTTCAAGACCAATAGTATGCAATCACTGGGAAAACGCATATAAATACAATGTACAAGATGGCTGCCCAATCCACGAAAGCTTAACAGAGGAGCATGTTGTGGTAACCCAAGTCTCAAATATGAGGAATCATTTAGCATCAGATGTCCTAAGCAAAGAAATGTTGTATTTGATGCAATGTTATCAAAGTACTCTTGACAATCCTGCTAAACTTGCATCAACTGTTGAGCTTTTAGAGAATACATCAATACTGGTGGACATTTTCTTAGATAAAAGACCAATAACTAGCCATCAAGATAACAGACTGAACAAATTAAAAGAAGTTTGAACTTTTTTCAATGAATGGGAACATGAAATTGAACAATGCCAAATGTATAGCTCTTCGAAAAACCTCATAACATTTCGAAACCAGGGAAGATTCATTTGGGAGATGAGGCTTTATCTCATTGTGTCAACAATCAATATCTCATGGTAACAGTATACATCCAGGTTATATCAACTCGGATATAAGAGCATAATTTCTGTCAGTTAAGAGGAGTCTATAATGGTTTGAACACTAATCCAACAAACAACGGAGAAACAACACTGTCATCCAAATGTAATTCTGGAGGATCAGCATCCTACTTCAAAGCTACTACGCCTTGAAGAAGAAAAGAAAATTAACCAAACCTATTAGATTATAAAAAAATATGTGAGTTTTTTTTAATTAATCACAGGGGGAGGGTACTTTTTGTCTGTACATAGGCTCGTCATGGAAATTGTTTTACCCTAAAACAATGCCAAAATGTTTGTCACCACTCAAAAATATACCTTATGAAATTAATACCTTATAAAATAGGTACCCCCAAAAAATACCAACAAAGATATCATCCCCTCCCCAACAAAAAATAGTTTACCCCCCAAAAATAAGTCTTAATATTTTACCCCGCCAAAAATATCTCAACAATTTATAAACCCCCCAAAAAAAAATACCACTAGCCTAGGTACAGACAATTTTGGCGAGTACCCTTTACCCCTTGTGAAATTAAATACCTAGATTATATGTCCGTCCATCTTATATCTTAAAAGAGGAGAAAGAAGGAGTTTTAATCAGTGAAAAGCAAGTTTGCACCTGCCCCCCACACTCCATTGAATATGGCCTAGACACTTGAACTGTCAACCTGAATTCAGAATTATGGTCATTCGAATACCGAAGCAACAAGACGAAGGGTCATAAGTCCTAAACATGGCCATACAGAGATTACACAAAAAGAGACAATAGAAATAACAAGGACAAAACAAATAAACAGAATTGAACACGAACGCCACAAAAAATAAAACACTAGCAGTGTGAACCCCCATAAAAACCGGGAGTATCATCTGGTGCTACAGAAGGGTAAGCATGATCTGCTCCGCGTACGGAACCATATATTGTCCAAAGTCAGGAAATGTCTGGTGGTTGTCTTTTCCATTCTTATTCTTATTCATTTGTGTTTTTGTAGTTGGGTGTCTGTCAAATGATTGGTGGTTTTTATGCACCGTCACACTAAGTGGCCAGGTATCATGTGATACCCTGTTTGGTTTCATGTGTATGTGTCCGTCCGTCCGTCTGTCTGTCCATCGATTATAACTTGAGAATTGATCAAAGGATTTTATTCAATCTGTGTACAGTTGTTAAGTATCATAAAATACAGATCAAGTTCAAAGTTTAATCCGATAATTGGTTCAAGAGTTATGGTCGAAAATACTAAAAATATATGCGAAAACATGGCAGGGTATTATTTCATGTCCAATTAGATTCCCTATTTTTTATGTACAGGGGCCAATAAGAGCTTGCGGTTTAGTGTGAGTTATACTCCGTGTCGAAGGCTAGGAGGTGCCCTCTTTTTGTATTTTTGATCCGACATTTGCGGTTTGGGTCGTTGTCTTATGTCGGTCAGTGACGTTAAAACACCAAAAAAAATCAATCAATCAATAATTTTGTTGCTGACCAGGAATACAGAATAGTCATAAAAGTTTGTTTTTATTGCTTAGATTCCGGGTTTTTTTTGGAGGGGGCAAGAACAAAAAAAGCTTTCAACATCTTCTAACATTTTCCTTGGAGTTATATTTTTTTCTCCCAATGGTAAGCATGGATCATCGTGGCCATGATCGTATGGTAGATGGATTTACAACTACCTATGCAATCATTGCCTATCATCACTAAAGTTGTGAATTCTAACCCCGTTCATGGCGAGGTGTAGTCGATACAACATTATGTGATAGAGTTTGTAAGTGACTTGCGACATGTCGGTGTTTTTTTCCGGGTAAATGGCAAGATGAAATTTCAAAAGAAAAACATTATGCTCGTCTTGAGTTGGTCCCTTCTTTTATATTAACCTGTAATCGTATGTGTATGTGCATGCTTATTCCAATTTCCATAAATCTTTAATAGTCAATTACACAGACAATACAGTGTCATACAATATAAAGGTTATGTGTTCACCGAGCTGTTTCACAGTTTTGCGCCGAATACACATAAACTGTATATCATATTACACTGCATTGATGTTTTGTTTATCCTGCAGAAAAAAAAACATTGATCCATCAACGTATATATTTTGAATGAATTAATAAGATTATATAATTATCTCTCGACTGCCTTTTTTGATATTTTCTGTTAACCGGACGTGAACTGGATTTACAACCACGTTCCCAAAGCTCAACAGGTAACATGTGACAGTATATACCAAAAATGTATCCAGTCGATGCAATCTGACTGCTCACATAGATCAAGTGCAAGATAAATCATAATAACATATAAAGAAAAACATCAGAGATGCACACGTGGAATTGCTTTGATATCTACGTTTTTATTACTTATTTCATGTTTGCTATAAGAAGAGTTTGAAGATACAGGAGCCCGGGTGGCTCAATGAGTTAGGTCGTTGGATCTAACAACTCATACAAGCTTATCACCAATACGGCGTGGCTTCGCGCCCATCTTTGTAAATTACAAACATGGGTGCACTCGACTCGCAAGTGATAAAGTTTACCAGTTGCTGGCCCAGGGTCGGTGGTTCTCTCCGGCTTCCGCCACCACTAAAACTGGTCGCCATGATATAGCTGGAATATTGCTGAAAGTGGCGTTAAACACCAAAGTTCAAATTCAGCTTGAAGATACCAAAGGGGTAATGAGAAAACGTAAATCGAAGGACTGCCAATCAATGGCCAAAAGAAAATGGACAAAAGGACAAACAACGATCTACAAAACATTATACATAAAAAAGTAAGTTATCATAATGTGTGGCATTAACTAACATAATTCATGTAAGCAAATACATTTTAAGATACGAAAAGGTACAAACTAGAAGATGCAAATCGCACAACAGACAATGCAATGGCCAAAAGACAAACAGTCATCTACAAAACACAACACAGAAACCTAAAGATTGTGCAACACCACCTCACAAAGACAAGAAGGGAGTGAAATCATGTTCCTGTTCCACTAGTGGTACCCTTCGTGTTACACTAGTCATAAATCCGGTAATGTGTTAAATATCGATTGTTAGAAATACACACAATGGTAACAGTATAGTTTTCTCACACGTAATAAAAACGTAGATATCAAAATTAGTGCGCGTGGTGTTTCTGGACCAACCTTCCTCGGATAGGCTCAAAATCTAAAAATCGGAACACCAAATAATTTAATATTTTTGGGAGCAATAAGCGATAAAAAAAACTATTAGCTGTCAAAAATAAAATCACACATAACTCAGTACAGTATGAATATCTTTATTTGAAATTGCCAAAGGATCAAAGTTATACATTGTCAGGTAATTTCGAATTATTTCTTTCTAATTACTTTAATTTTAGTTATACATTCTTGTTGACATATCATAGAATGCATACAAGTGTTCTATCTTAATCAATTAATCAGAGGTTAATACGAGATACCATCAGACTAGTAGAGGGTATGATTTTGTTCACAGTTGGTAAATGTTAAGGGGTTGGGGTGCAGATAAACGGATAGGAAGTATTTATTAATGATTATCAGACAAGAGTTTATAATCAAGGAAGAAACTTTCGTGTCTAGAGTCGATCGGTTGGCAATCTGAAAAATAGAAGAAAAAAACATGGGTAAAATCATTTCATAAATATGTAACATAATATTCAAATTTAAGGTGTATCTTTATAGCAACAGTTTATAGTTTCGTTTTGTGATGTCCGTTAAGATTTCCGCATAAAATCGATGTTCGGTTCGTTTTTACCTCCAGTTATTTGAAGGAGGGTTCATATCTTATTGACGTTATTTGTGTTTGTTTGTGTATAGTGGTGTCCAACCCTTATTGTGTTGTGTTTTTTTCGTCGTCTTGTGTTTCTAGTTTCACTGGATTGTCCTTTTTTTTATTGCCTTTCGGTATTCTCTAACGCTTATTTACACTGAGGACACTGATGATATACCAAAAAACAAATACACATGATTTAACATGCACAAAAATTGTAGTATTATTTAGCAATCTTCTCATCTATTTTCGTACTATGTATGAGTAGAAGAGAATCTGAGCAGGGTTTTAATCGTTTGTTTATATATGTATTGTCGTTCGAGATCCAGTTATCAAGAGGACAGTGTTGGGGTCCCATTAACCAGGGGTGCATTTTTTTTCAACTGAATCTGGAACATGATTCTGCATCATGTTTCGACCTATTTAAAAACGGTATGTTTCGATATAGTGATTTTCAAAATATCACACACAGCATCTGTGTCTGCTGTCATCCGCCATCTTTTTATTATCTGATTCAATTCAATTCATGTTTTTGTTCCGGTGTCATAGAGTAAACTAAACCCCCGGGAGATTTACTATATAGTGCTTATTCCGCATAGTAAATCTTCCTATCTAACCGTAAATGGTTCCATACATTTTTTTTTTTAATGCAAAGCATGTTCTTTTTTAACCTTTTAATCATAACCGGATATAATTAATGGTATATAACAATTAAAATTAACGCGATTAAGGTGCTAAATTCCGAATCAATAGTAATTATCCGGATTAAGTGGGAACATTTACTATACAATAGTAAAGTATCCGGGGGAAGGTTTACTATATAGCAAATATTCCGAGGGGGAATGTTTACTTTGTAGGACACATTCCGGGGGAAGGTTTGTGATGCGGAAGGTGTACTATACGACACATGTTAAATAAAACGACTAATCACAAACCGGATTCGGGTAAAAAAAAATGCGCCCGGGTGAACACCGCAACATGTGTGTTCCTGCCTAGTACCTGAATTTTCAACGTCCAATATTGTGGTACTCTTGTATGTTCAATGAGTTAAGGTCAGAGATGATTGTTCGTTTTGTTGATATTGATGAAAGAGCAGACAATGACTGTTTAATATATCTTTATCATCCTGCAAAAACACCTTCAACAATATGACAACTTTTTTATACATTGAAATATACAGAAATAATATAAAATCAAATAATTCAAACAACAGAAACAAATGTGCACAGGACCTCTACTTACAAACAGGTTTTGTCATATTCAACATGTAACTTTAGTCCTATAATATATAGATGTAGACTCTTTCTCCAGGTCAGTTCCTTCAATTAATTTGCGTTTATAATACCTATGGCCCTTTGTCTCACAGACACACTGGTATCCACCTCTTTTTAGTCCGGTTCCTGGCTTAAATTGACACTACAAGAAAATAATATACTAAGCCTTCAATCGTCATACAACAGGTATGCGTTAATGAAATAAACAGTATCATTAAAGAAAACCATATTAAAAAAAATGCTTTGTAATTCTGTTCCGAAACATTTTTTCTTTAATTATAGCGACAGCTGCGTCATACTAATACTAATATATCACACTGAGTAATGGTTATGGCTATTTAATGTCACCCTCGGCAATATTTCAGCAAATTAGGTCAGCTGTTTTATTAGTTTTATTCATTGGCAGTGGTACCAAGAAATGTTGTGTATTATTAGTGTCAGAGATTCGCATTATTTTATATTTATTCAATGTGCTGTGCGTTGGTATTCCCAAGATACATGGCCTTCTTGAAAGTCCGAATTCGTGAATATTCAATAAACTGTTATTGAAGAAAAATGAACAGTGGGCTACGACAATTAATAATAAAAAAAAGAATGACAAGTGATTGTTCGTTTTCTTGACATTAATAGAATTGATTACCATCATTGTTTAAGATTTCTTTTCATAAATCAACGCTATTAAAAACAATATTACCTCAGAGTTTTCTGGACATTTGTGGGTTCCCCGGAACACGTTAAAGAATGCATCACTCGGCTCTTTCGTGTCACATTGGTTGATATCAAGGCTGGATAAATCGATATCTATATAAGCCACGCCTCTGCAAATTATAGCAACGTTAAATTCGATTTTATTTGAAACATAATCATCCTATTAAACTAAGTGGGTCTCAATAAGACGTATTTTACCATAATGTTTGTAAATAACCCATCACGAGATCATCAACATTTTAAGTTGCTTCAGAAACGAAGATGACAACATTAGAGAATACATGCGACGACTTACAAAACTTGTATGGATATGTAAGATGGATTCACCTATGGAAATTAGTTGACAACGAACAGTATGATAATTTGCAAAGTCAACATAATGAATACCGCGACCATATAAAGGTAGATTATCACAGAAAGAAAAGGATAAAATGGATAGAGTTGGATGATTTTGCCTTGAAACGGGTCACTTACGACCATCCCGGGATAACAATTGCTGCAAGTTATCTTGCACGGGCAAGTATCGTTAAGACACATTTACTTTCCATCTTTAGGGTAATTTATGTATTTGATTCCTCCCACACAACTAACGAACCAAACTTCCTTGTAGTTCCACCTCCGCTCAACTAACGGACCACTCTTCCTTGTAGTTCCTCCTCCGCTCATCTAACGGACCAAAATTCCTTGTAATTCCAGCTCCGCTCCGTATACTACTCTACTAGTATCCAGGAGAAGAATCATATTCGCAGCGGATACGAAAACTCTCCGGAGTTTGGTAGCGGATGCACATTTTGGAGGAATGTTCCTAACAGCGGAGCAACTGTTTAATGAATCTCCTGTATCAAGGCAGAGAAGAGATCGGCCATGTATTTGTGTGTAGAGGTAAGGTATGGAATCTACGTTTTACCATGATTTTACTATTCGGGTTTGGAACTGTTCCGTCAGTGTGGTTTTTTATTTCATTAACTTACTTGAATTCTGGTTTCCCGGTTTTATCATTTCTTCCAAATATAGGAGATGTGTGTGTTGTCAACCAGATGTCTCCTCCTCCACAATCAAAGTAAGGTTTCGTCCAATGTCCATCTTTTCGTAGAGCGACTAACAACGTCTCTATTACATTTTCGTTGTCTCTATAAAACATTACATACATAGAATATGCATTATTTTAATAGACGTGCTGGTGATACCATAGGAGTAATAGGAAGCCGAAAATCGAAGGACAGACAATACTACGTCTAAGGAAAAAATAAATACAAACAATAGTCCTCACTGCATAGAAAACTCCTTGTTAAAGACACTATGGTGACTGTGAAATGGAGAAGAGCACGTTCATTTACTGGCATATTCTTTCTCACTAATTAAAAAGTCGTGTGCTAATTATGCAAATTACCTTTTATTTATGTTCTATTTTATTTCCCTTTAAGAGGCATTAGCTACGACTTTGACAAAAAAAATTATATGTTTTGGAAATTGGTAAATAGCTTTAAAATGATGAAGTAAAGGTAAATATTTCACATTAAACAACCTATCGAACCACTTTCCGCCTTTTGAGAACGAAAATTACCATCGATTACTTATTTGCTTGCAAGCAAATAATTTGACTACGCTTTTTCCGTATGCAATTGACCTTACTAGTGACAGGTAAAAACGAATACTTTGTATTTTGTCGCTTATTAACTGCCAACTTACATGGTTATTTGTCCGTAATTAACACCCACTAAAAGCAGATTCACAAAAAATAAGAAATAATTGCATTGTTGTACTGATTTAATGACGATTCGACCAACTCCGTAAACAATGTTGATAATTAATAAGATGACGTCCATTTCTTGATCGATCTCAAAACACGAGGAGTTACACCCCCCCCCCCCCAAAAAAAACACGTTTTATGAAGGCATCAATCATATCTGATAGTTTTTATGGGTAACCAAACATTACGATTTGGAAGATAATGCCCCTTTAACGTGTATGTTTCTTCTATAGCATATAATAAGGATCGGTAAATTATCTATATGTACATACATAATAAGTGATTGCTAACAACCCCACTATATGTACGTCCATCCCTACTCAGGTATTTAATATCTTTGAAGCTATCAGGCCTCGACAAAATGAACAAAACAACATGGCATATGCTATATGTTGTAATTACCTATGATTTTTATTGTTTTTTTAATTTCGAAAAAGTTGATGTTAAAGTTATAGTCGGCCATTATTAATCTAAAAAAGTACCGTCGATTTTTAATTTAGTGCGCACGACTCGTTTCTAGAAACAATGTCAACAGGTACCGGTAAAATCAAAAGATTGGAAAGTCACATAATGAGACGTTATATACATGTATGTATTAGCGGTATGGATATTGCTTCTCTTCAGGCGTTTATCGATTGCATTTTGAAACTGTTCAGTCATTTTGTTTTTCGTTTTTAATTTTTACTGCTACTTTACATACCCTTGCATTTTAGTCATGGTGGTAACTTCAGCAACACTATACCAGTGTTTATTCGATGGCACTTCCCACCATTCAATACCAGGGCCCGTATAGTCATAGGCCTCAGACAAGTCCGATGCGTGAATGTTACCATCTCGAATGAAGGCATAAGGAGCAAACAATTTAAACTCAGGATGAAATCCAGGTATCAGAGTGATGGAGGAGGCAAATATCTTAGACTGACCAGCAACGTTGTTCTTTATTACGTCATAATAAAATGCGTCATTGAGGGAGTCAACCGATCCATGGTTTCTCAAAATAATGGACGTCATCAAATTGGATGTTAGTCTAGCTATAAGTGTCGATTCCTCCCAGAGAGAATAGTCTGGCACAAGATCGATTGCATTGTTTGCTCCGCCTTCACAATTTTCTGCTGTTATCTCCGAGATTCTGTTCAAAATTGCTGACGTAGATCCATTATCTACAGTCTTATAATGTGCTGCTGTAATAACATGGTATAACTTTAATAACGGTCTTTAAGAAAGCATCTAACAATATAATATGGTAACAACAAAAATGCAAGAGATATATTACATCAAAACTTTAAATCAAAGTTTATTATATTATTAGAAAGTATTGATTGATTGACTGAATTAGTTATTATAAATCAATAATATTGATAATTGAAGAATTTGTCAAATATCAAGTTTTGGACAAAAACATTGAATATATTGTCTATTTTTACTAAAAATCCAACATCTTTTTCAGCAAATTAACCAGTTAAAACAGTTAAATATTGTACTGAGTCTGCAATAAATGAAATATAAATATTTAAAAAATATGTTAAGTAAAGGTTATAACGCAGGCCTAATTATTACGTTAAATTTATGCTTAAAATTCAAATAGAAGAAAGAACTTACAGCCAGTATAGTGGTGCCTGGCCAAGCACATCGGCAGGGCGATGACAAACAATACACGTTCCATTATAATTATTCTTGACTTCAGCTCCATCACAACAGCATATAAAGCTACAAATGAGTCAGTCACTGGATGATCAAGATAAATCACCTTTTCTTAAAATTTTACTGCAAAAATACATCAAAATTCATGTTTAACAATTTAAAATATATTTGGTTCAAAGTTCAAAATCTACAAAATAAGTATGTAAAGTGGCTCTCTCCAAACACATTACCCACTATAATGTTTTCCGTATTGTAAACTGACAAACCTCGAGAGGGCTCCTTTAACCATCACTAGGGATCATTCATAATATACTTACCTAATTCATGGGATATAGTACTAACAAAAGTTTATAAAATACATTTAGGCTACCATTCTTCATTTAAAATGAATGTACAATGTACGAGTTAATCTAGTATGATCAAGATGAAGACGTGTCAAGATTACTTGCTACTCAATGGTTTTATCAAAGGAACAATGAAATGTTCCATCTATTGATTGAGTTCCTTGCATTTAATTATTGTTTTTCATGTTCCAACTGTCCTGCCAAAGTCTAAAATATTGATTGATTGATGTAACCGTGTTTAACGCCAACTCTAGTTGTATTTCAGCTAGATCGTGGCGTGAACAAATTTTATTGTTATATTTCACTATGCATGGATTTAAACTACTGGACGACAACTATGACTGTTCCCGTACATACCGATTTGACCAGGACCGGGAGATTTATCACATTGACTTGCCAAGATGCAGAAAAGAGATCGTTTGATATTACAATAACTAAATGATGAAATAGATTTAAAAGCCAGTAATGTGGTTTACGGCTTCTGTTATTGACGAGTGAGTGATTGTTATGTAACGGCAACTCAGCAATTTTTCAACTATATGATGGCGAGAACAAGTTATTTTTCAATAAGATAATGATGAGATCCGCTTTATACTAGACCAAAACGCTTAAATGGATTTTTATAGCACTAGCTCACTGTCACAACAGTCCGCGGATAGTCGTGTCGCCCACATTATCCTGATTCCGAGCCAACCAGTCTTTGTTCTTTCTCCATAATGCTGCGTGCTTAGTGGAGAACAACAAATGCCAATTTTATAGTCTTTGGTTTGACCAGACCGGGGCTCGAACACACGATCTACCACACTCGAGGAGATCACGCCAACTATTACACCAACGATGTCGTTTCCTCTTGTTAAAAAAAACTGGAGAAATACGAGAAGCAACCTGCTGTCCACAGATAAAAACAAATGGAACTATTTTATCATCAGCTGAGCATCTGCTTTAGAATTTGGAAATTACGAAATGCAAAAAACACTAATCTGTCGTCTAAGTTTTTTATTTTAAATCTTTTGTACGACAATGTCACCTTTTTAGGGTCCTGTTCTAACTTTCTAAAAGTAAAACAGTCTTAACTGTAAAGTTTAAAAAAGGTTTACCTGCCCCTTCAGTAACACTCGATGCAAACTAATTTCAAATGTGTGTTTTTTTATATCCATACTTTTCACGACTGAAATAAAACATGTTAATTTAATGTATTGTATAAAATTATGTTTTAATTTCCATTTGAGTTCGTTTTCAGAAAAGTTTGGTGAAGTCATTTAGGTTTTCATAATATCTTACCTTTCTATTTGGTGCACATTTGAAAATGTTCTGCTTCAAACTGTCGACGCGTACCATCTTATATTGCTTGGTTGCATTTGCATAAAACGTCACCAGCCCACACACACATGTTCGCTCTCTTCTTAGTGCACATTTTTTGCACTTGGAACAAGTTTATTCAAAGAAACAGTACCAAACAACCTGTCATCAGTTTTGTGTCGATATATATATATATATTTACTACTTCAGTAGATAAAAGCTAGATGTGTCCGGTTGATGTACAAGGATCAGAAATACCATGTTTAATTAATAAATAAGGGTAATAACAAAATTACCGAACTCTGAACAATCCTCCAAAGGGAAAGTCAAAACTTATAAGTATATAAACAGACAAAATCAGTCAACCTCCGGAAAACTATGAAAACCGTAATGACCCTGACTTGGTACAGGCATTTCCAAAGAAATCGGGTTGAATCAGATTTTAAGGCGCCAAACCTCCTGCTTTCATTACGATTCAAAGGTTCCGGCTGTCAATTATATTCGAATGCTCGTTCAAAACGTTATCACAAGGTGTCAAAATAAGTGTAATTTGAAATAAGCGAGATCTACATTATATAGGTGATGGTGCTAAAGGGACGTCGAAGTGAAACTCACTACATAAAAACGCAGATATCTAATTTAGTGCGCTACATGCATTTCTGAATTAGGTTTGGTTTATGGTGTTTAACGCCACTTTCAACAATATTTCAGAATTAGCCTTCACCAGGTACGCCCAAAGTCGAAGATTGGAAAGGAAATAATTTAGACGTCCTTGGGAGCAAGAAAACCAAAAAGGCTTAAGCAGGATATTTTCAAACATGCGTTTTTATATACATTGATCTGCTAGTACTACTAGGTCTAACTAGCAATTGATTTGATTTTTGGTGTTTAACGCCACTTGCAGCAATTTTTCAGCTATATCATGACGACCAGTTTTAGTGGTGGAAGAAGCCGGAGTACCCGGAGAGAACCACCGACCATGGGCAAGCAACGGCTAAACTTTATCACTTACGGCTGCGAGTCGGGTGCACCCTTTTTTGTAATTTACAAAACCGGGTGCGAACCCACACCGTATTGGTGATAGGCTTGTATGAGTTGTTAGGTAATCCAACTACCTAACTCATTGAGGCACCCGGGCCCTTAACTAGCAATTGAATCAGTACATTTATATTTCACTATATACAGACGGTGTGGTATTTTTTTATTTTTCATGTTATTATATAACTATTTACATAACATTTTTTACCTATTTAGTCTTGTATTAGGGGCCGTCGTGGTCGTACGGTAGTTGGATTTATTACTACCTATACAATCAGTGCCTATCACCACTAATGTTGGGAGCTCGAATCCTGCTCAGGCGAGGTGTACTCGATACAACTGAACATTATGTGATTAAGGTGACTTGAGGGGTCTGTGGGTTTGTCCGGGTACTCCGGTTTCCTCCACAAATAAAACTAACCCCCACAATATAATTGAAATATACTATATTAACACGACGGGTGCCACTAGTGGAGCAGGAACTGCCTAAACTAACCCGTACTCTCGTATCACACGAAGATTATTATATTTTAGATGTTTATGATTATATGTTCTTAGCTTGGCAAGTACTTCGGCACTGACCTTGATTATATTTATTACTGACATTTAGTGTCCAAATAATGTAATTATTAATACAAACTAAGGTTCTCCTCCATAATGCATCGGTAAATTTAACCTATTTTGGTTATTCTGTTTAGGATCTTTGAGTTTCGTTTTATTGCTCCAAAAATTTTAAATTATTTGGCTTTCTAATCTGTCAATTTTGATAATACCTGATGAAGGGTGTATTATATCTACATTTTTCTTGCATCCGATAGTTTTGTTTTATGCAAAAAATGTGTTTTGCGAAGATGCTCTTCATTTGCTGTAATTTTCAAAAAAAAATTACATATATAACATAGGTAGAACCATGTATTGGATTATCTGAACCCATAGCGTTGGTGCAAATATATTACGTCAAGACATGTTGGAAATGTATAACAACACGTGTACATTGTATTATTTTTGCAACAACAAAAAATGCACTGAATGATTACGGTTAACAGCAGCAATTATGGAATTCCACTTTTTTTACAGATCAATGAAGAATATGTAATATGTTTTCTTTTATATAAAAATCTACCCAATCGTTACATAGCTACAATGTATGTCATCGGAAATGTAACAGATACTAGTATGTAAAACATGAAAATATATTACGATTGAATTAATTCTTAACATCCAACGTGTAATATTTCAGAAAAGTTCAATAGTATGTAGGACGAGAACAAGATGGATAGTGTATAAAACTATATAGAAATAATGAAGGGATGGATCAAGGACTATTGACTACCACTGAAAAATATTGAGTTGGGCAGGGACGACATATTCAGTCTTTCGTAGCGGCTACAATACGCCTATTTATTTTCGAAAGGGTTTTTAGCGTGCGTGGAGCTTGACACTCCCCACACGTTACCCACTATGGTCCACGGTCATGCATTCCGGATTATAATCTGGCATCACCACCCCCATCGAGAGGGTTCCTACTATCCGCCACCCGGGGACGCGCTGAGCACCTAAAATCTTTCACCAGTACCAACCAGATATAATGATTGATTGATTGATGTTTAACGTCCAGCGAGCAATTATTACAGCATAAACAGTCCTATAGCAGCGTCTGTACTTGCCAAGCTGAAGTAGATATACATGTAATCATAAACATCTAAAATATATTAATCTTCGTGTGATACCAGAGTACGGGTTAGGGTTATGGTGTTTAATGCCACTTTCAAGAAGAGTTCGAAGATACCACAGGGGTAATCAGAATCCGTATATCGAAGAATCGACAACACAATGGCCAAAACAAAAACTGCAAAAGGACAACCAACGACATACAAAACATAGACATAAGACTAAAGATCGTGTAACACGAACCCGAGTAAAAACCGGGGTGCTCCGGAAGGGTAGGCAATTCCTGTTCCACTAGTGACACCCGTCGTGTTAATCTAGTATATTTCAATTTTATCGTGAGGTTAGTTTTATTGGTGGGGGAAGCCGCCGGAGTACCCGGAGAAAACCACAGACCTTCCGCAAGTAACCTTAATCACACAATGTTCAGTTGTATCGAGTACACCTCGAAATATACAAAAATAAGTGTACTGATTAAATTTCTATTTAAGGGTTCGGGTGGCTCAATGAGCTAGGTAGTTGGATTACATAACAACTCGTACAAGCCTATCACAAATACGGCGTGGGTTCGCTCCCGGCTTTGTAATTTACATAAAAGGGTGCACTCGACTCGCAAGTGATAAAGGTTACCGTTTCTTGCCCATGGTCGGTGGTTATCTCCAGCTTCTTCCACCACTAAAACTGGTCGCCATGATATAGCTGAAATATTGCTGCAAGTGGCGTTGTTAAACACCAAAAATCAAATCAATTGCTAGTTAGACCTAGTAGTACTAGCAGATCAATGTATATAAAAACGCATATTTGAAAATATCCTGCTTCGGCCTTTTTTGGTTTTCTTGCTCCCAAGGACGTCTAAATTAGTTCTTTTCCAATCTTCAACTTTGGGTGTACCTGATGAAGGCTAATTCAGGAATATTGTTGAAAGTGGCGTTAAACACCATGAACCAAACCTAATTCAGAAATGCATCTAGCGCACTAAATTAGATATCTGCGTTTTTATGTAGTGAGTTTCACTTCGACGTCCCTTTAGCACCATCATCTATAGAATATAGATCTCGCCTAGTTCAAATTACACTTATTTTGACACCTTGTGATGACGGTTTGAACGAGCATTCGGATATAATTAATTAAACATGGTATTTCTGGTCCTTGTACGTCAACCTTTTATCTATTTGATTGTTTGGTGTTTAACGCCACATTTAGCAATATTTCAGCTATATCATGGCAACCAGTTTTAGTGGTGGAGGAAGCCGGAGTACCCGGAGAGAACCACCGACCATGGGCGAGAAACTGGTAAATTTCATCACTTGCGGCTGCGAGTCGAGTGGACCCTTTTTTGTAATTTACAAAGCCGGGCGCGAACCCACGCCGTATTTTTATCTATTGAAGTAGTATATATATATATATATCTCGACACAAAACTTAGAGTATTTTGTAAAATTATTAATCGGTTGAATATGAGCGTACCTGATGACAGGTTATTTGGTACTGTTTCTCTGAATAAACTTGCAAAACTGCAAAAAGGAAGAAAAAATGTGCACTAAGAGTAGAGCAAACATGTGTGTGTGTGTGGGCTGGTGACGTTTTATGCAAATGCAACCAAGCAATATAAGATGGTGCACGTCGACAATTTGAACCAAAACATTTTCAAATGTTCACAGAATAGACAGGTAAGATATTATGAAAACCTGAATGACTTCACCACACTTTTCTGAAAACGAACTCGAATGGAAATTAAAACATAATTTTATACAATACATTAAATTAACATATTTTATTTATAATTCTAATTTTTGCAGTCGTGAAAATTATGGATATAAAAAAAAACGCACATTTGAAATTATTTTGCATCGAATGTTACTGAAGGAGCAGGTAAACCTTTTTTCCTCACTTTAAAGTTAAGACTGTTTTACTGTTAGTACAGGACAAAAAAGTGACATTGGCGTACAAAAGATTTAAAATCAAAAACTTAGACGACAGATTCGTATTTTTTTGCATTTCATAATTTCTATATGAAAGCAGATGCTCAGCTGATGATAAAATAGTTGCATTTGTTTTTATCTGTGTGAAGCAGGTTGCTTCTCGTATTTCTCCAGTTTTTTTTTTAACAACAGAAATCCACATCGTTGGTGTAATAGTTACCGTGCTCGCCTCGAGTGTGGTAGATCGTGGGTTCGAGCCTCGATCGGATCAAATGAAAGACTATACAATTGGCATTGTGGAGAAAGAACAAAGACTGGTTGGATCGGAATCAGGATAATGTGTCCGAGTGGGCGACATGTCAATCCGCGGACTGTTGTGACGGCTAGCTAGCGCTATAAAAATCCAACTAAGTGTTTTGGTCTAGTACAAAGCGGATCTCATCACCATCTCATTGAAAAATAACTTGTTTTCGCCTTGATATAGCTGAAAAATTGCGGAGTTGCCGTTAAATAACAATCACTCACTCCTTAATAACAGAATCCTTAAATCTATTTCATCATTTAGTTATTGTAATATCAAGCTATCTCTTTTCTGCATCTTGGCAAGTCAATGTGATAAATCTCGCGGTCCTGGTCATGTCGGTATGTCGGGAACAGTCATAGTTGTCGTCCAGTAGTTTAAATCCCATCGTTTATTAAGGACTCAAATTCTCTGAATAATGTTAAGGAGTTGGTTTATCATCATTTAAATGAATTTAACACAAAAAAGATATACTCTAAAGGCTTCGATCTAGGAAAAATTAATCACACACGTCTAAGACTTGGTCTAAGTGGCTTAAATGACCATCTTTACAGTTATAATCTTATACCATCACGATTATGTAATAGGTGTAGCCTCAGTAAGCCTGAAACTTCTCAGCACTTTTTTCTTTACTGTGATAAACATGATGAATTGAGAAAAACACTTTTTCACAAGATTAAATCATTGCTCTGTCCAAATGTGAATTTAAATAGTTTCAAAAATGAATTAAACACGTATTTAGTTGAGCCTTTTCTTCAAGGAAGTGATGATTTATCTATGGATGATAACATAGTTATATTTCAGTTTGTATATGAATTCATTGAAAATAGCAATAGATTTCTATAAATTGAATGCTTTGCAAATATTTTAAATTGCAATTGAAAATATAATTTGTATTAACTATTATGAGTGATTGAGTGTGAGATAGACTGTTGTATTGTTTGTCTTGTCTTGTATATAATGTTTTGTATCATATGTATGTTGAGGAGACCAACTTTGTAGCCTTCGGCTGTTTGTAATCCTCTATAAATAAATAAAGCATTAAATTAAAAAATCCATGCATAGTGAAATTTAACAATAAAATTTGTTCACGCCACGATCTAGCTGAAATACAACTAGAGTTGGCGTTAAACACGGTTACACCAATCAATCAATATTTTAGACTTTGGCAGGACAGTTGGAACATGAAAAACAATAATTAAATGCAAGTGACTCAGTCAATAGATGGGCCATTTCATTGTCCCTTTGATAAAACCATCGAGTAGCAAGTAATCTTGACACGTCGTCATCTTGATCATATTAGATTAACTCGTACATTCATTTTAAATAAAGAACAGTAGCCTAAATGTATTCTATAATCCTTGGTTAATACTATATCGCATGCATTATTATGAATGATCCCGAGTGATGGTTAGGAGAGCCCTCTTGAGGTTTGTCGGGTTACAATACGGAAAACATTACAGTGGACCATAGTGGTAATGTGTTTGAAAAGAGCCACGTTACATACTTATTTTGTAGATTTCAAAAAGGAAGATGTGCATTATAGCCGGGACAAAAAACTATTTTTTTTCCTCCCTCCAAAATTGTCCATATTTTTTAGTGGCAGTTAAGAGTCCCTTATTATATATCATTGAACTTATTCTAGTCCTGAATATAGCAGATATACTGATCGCTAGGTGTTGAGCAATAATCAATCGATCGTGACATGACGACGAACATTTGTTTTTATAAATAAATCATGGAAACCAGAATGTGTTTTGAGTTTTAACATAGGTTGGCGGATATAAGTAGTTTATCCCGAGCCAGAGGCTTCCATGAATTATTTCGATTCTGGTATGTCTAAGAGTACAAATACGGTAGTATGGGACGAAGTCCCAACTATGGTAGAAATAGCAATATTTCGATTCCAGATCATATCACTAATGGTTTAAATTTCATGCACCGGAAACCAATGCATTGTTAAATTTGCAGAAAATCGGATGCGCAGTAATCTGGAACGATTCACAGATTCCATGTCAACTCGTACCTTTTCCAACTCGTACCCAATTTCCGGTTATGAATGTTAAAAAATGACTCAAAATCACAGTGTGTTCTAGCCCATTAAACATATACCATGGGACTGACAATATCATTAAACAGAGTTTCATTTCTTCCTAATCCTGTCCGAAATAATATTTTCTATGAAATTGAGACCTGGAGTACAGGATTATACAACACCGGACTGGGTGCATAGTCTACAGGAGGGGACAGGTCCCCGTTTTGGCCAAATACCTTTAAAAACGAAGGTCCCCCTATTTGCTCCCTCTTTTGAGAAAGTCTGAATCCGTCCCAGGTCTACTTTGAAAAAAATATAGGTCCATATATCTGAGTTAATATTGTTTAAATAAAAATATTGGACTTCGTCCCAAGTTAGGTAACACATATTATCATATTATACTTTGATTGGAAGACGGTAATTTATATTTACGGTTGCGGACAATGTCACACACAATTTATGCTGCCAAATTCGAGCAGACGATAATTCACCAACATGTACATTTACGACGGTCAGTCACATGCACCGGTACATGTGCTAATGAGATTTTATTATACTTTATGCAAATTTCTTTAATAATTCAGCAATTTCATTGGTAAATATAGATGTGGTATTTTTCTCTAACTTTTCTAACGCCGACCACCAAAGCAGAGGGTGGTATTGCAAAGATATATCACATCCCACAATACTACCCTCCGAAGGGCATTCAGTATAATATAAAACATACTGCCTTTGGTTGAGGGTGTTACGGTAGATTACCACACTCAGTGGTAATCTACCGTAACATCCTCAACTAAAGGCAGTATGCTTATAATACCAAATCGATAAATCGCGCGTTTGTTTACAAAGCGAAAAAGGTCGTCATGTTAGGATCAACTCTTGACGAGATTTTACTACCAATAGTAACAGGGATGCAATACCAAACAACAAAAACAAAAAACAAACAAATTCTTTATTTGTCCATTAAGACGCCAATTACTGAGCCGTAAACAATCATATGATATATACAGTGTGATTGAGTTTGCGTATCATACCGTTTTCAAAAATCTTTTTGACAGTTCTATTTTGATACATTTACCAATAATGTCTCAGTTTTATTTTTATTTCTAATTGAACATGTATTTAAATGAGTAGCCCTATTGTGTATTTATATTATTGTTATTGTACTTTCATTAATTTATATGTAGGATTTCAATTCTTTTATGTATGTAATTTCATATGTGCAATTTCTGGTTCTTTTGTCTCGTACATGGACCGTCAATTTTTTTTTTTAAATTAAGACGCCATATTGGTTCTAAATATTATTTAAATAGACATTGATAAAGTCCCTCGGTGGGACGAAAATAACACCTTACGTAGACTCTTGCGTTACTTGTAATGGGCGGAGCCTATCCATATATGTGGATCTAAATGCCAAATATGGAAAACCTTTACTACGATGTCTAAATAAGGCTATATCCAAAACGAGGCATGTGCACGTGAAATAGCAACTTGTAAACAAAATGTCGGACAGAAAAGAGGATTTCATGCATTAAAATTTTCAGATGGATATAAGTCTACCATGGATTGCTGCAGCGTTTACTTAACACCTCAAGGTTTACCTAAATATATTTATCTTTCACCACCGTTAATTTTTCCAACCACTTACAACGGAATTAGAACAAAAAACCGCCCGGTGTGAATCACTCCGGGCGCTGCTCCCATACCTTGAATGGGATCGAATCGTAACCCTAAATGGAGCACAAGCGGAATGAGGGTTACGTTATCGTATCTAGATGTTTATATATATATATAAAGAGAGACATCATGAGTTCAATGATTATAAAATCAACTTGTAATGACAAGAATTTATAACACCCCCTTTAAAAAATAACAATTGTATGTTAGCTACTCAATAATGATGGATTCTAACAATTTTTATACTGCAATCGTTCTATTTGAGCAGTCAAAATGCGTAGACAGTATATTTACAAGTGATAAACATTTAGAAATTAGTTGGAGGGGGGGTAACTAACTTTTTAAATAATTTGAATATTGGTAGTAATATCCATTAATGTCACTAATGATTGCAATAAACACAATAACAGTGCATTGACTTGACATAAAATTCGACATAGGTATTCGGCACGAATCTGGGAAAATGCTCGGGAAACCCTCTCATTTTCCCCGATTCTAAGCCTCATCCGTATATCGATTTTATGTCAAGTCAATGCATTGTTATTGTCTATATACCTATAACCAGCGTATTTTATGTTGTAGCTACAAACGTATGTCGAATATTTATAATATCCTGGCGTTACCAAATTTCGATAACGTAACAACTTATTGGCTTATGTCAAGCTTCCCGTAGACTTTTTGTATGAAATACTTTAATAAACGTAAATTACTAATATAGTTGTTTAACTGTACAAAAAAGAAGAAACATCCGATAAACAGTTTGACTGGTGTCAATCTTATGAAGTGTGTTGTTGTTTTTACCTGAAAGAAAATGGCGTATCCTTATTTCGATAAGGGAGATAATTCCAACTCATTCGGCCCTAAAAAAAGTCGTCCCCGATATATCTCGGTCCAATAAATGTCGACACTAATCACCAAGTTCGAAGATACTGTGAAGTATATATTTTTTCTCTCAAAAATTGTAGACTGTTAGAAATATAGGAAAATGAAATATGTTATGAAGCCTCAAGATGACCTTTGATTGTAGTTGATAAAATTCGAGATTTTTTTTTAATGGAAAACATGTTTAATTTAAAAAAAATAAATATACAGACATAAACTTACAAAAAAATCATAGATTTAATTAGTTTTTCATTGGTAGCACTTTATTCTCACTTCTGTAAGTTGCCACTCTTTAAAGATGTCTCTGAACGTCATTTGAACAATTTCATAACATGACACCTTTGGCTTTCCATACTTTTTATTTTTGGACAGGGATTCCACTATGTTCTATTTATAGAATATATTAGCGTAGATGCAGACGATCAAGACAGTGACAGTTCAATGGATTATAATTAAGTTTTCATGAGGAAAATCAACGCTTTACGGTCAAATCAAAATGGTATTAGTGAAAAGATAGTTTTTCTAGTCTAGGAGGAATAAAATAAGTTACTCACTCCTTTTAAAGACATTTTCTAGATTTTTGTTTACTTGTGGTAAACGTCAACACTAGGTCGTTCTATACCAAAAAGTTCCGGGTGATGACGTCATCAGTATCCGAATGAGACACTAAAATACTGACCTATCGAAATTAGGTTCTTATCGAATTTCGGACACTGCACAAATATATATATACTATTAAAAAAAACAATTAATGCTAAACCACCAGTGATCACGTTAACCTTATTATTTTATAATCACTTTGTTTTTTTCAACAATAAATTTCTTTTCGTATGTAGATCTAACAATAAACGACCTGTTCTCTTGATAATAGACCAATTTCACGTTACCGCCGCCATTATGGTTCAAAGGTCAATCGGAGTAAAAAACGTCATTGCATTTGTAAACACATCGAGACAAATTTATTTATAGTGGTAGTTATGCGTAAGGAAGTTCCCATGAATTTGTTAGTTAAGAAAGAAAATAATTTATGGCTACATGTATCCCGTAGATCTTGAAAATACAATAATAAAAAAAAATCGTGTAAATATTCGAAGTTATACTGTAGTCCGAAGTACACCATTATGACCATATAGGCATAACACACAACTTCGCAAATAGTACTATGTTTACAAAACATCATAGACCTGCAATATATCCTCCTAGCGGGTCCTTATCAATTANTGACCACAATTTAGAAATAGAAAAGGGTCGATATTTTAAAATTCCGAGAGAGGAAAGGTTATGTAAAATTTGCAAAGAGGTAGACGATGAAACCCATTTTCTTATATATTGTCAATTAAACCAAAAACTTAGAGAAAATTTGTTTTCGAAAATAAAGGATATTTCATTGTTACCAGAAAACAATAAAATTTCTTATTTACTCAATCCTAAAATAATAGAACATGTTAGCATTATTGGCTTTTTTATAAAAACGGTCATTAGAACTGAGGGCAGAAGTCTCCTAATATGACATGTTACTTTTAATTCAGATATTGTCATTGTAATGTATCATGTTTATTTGTTATTTGTTTTGCTTTGAATATGTCACAAACATGTCATGTTTAAAGGCAATAAAGAATTTGAATTTGATTTGTTATTTATAATTTCCCATCTTTCTTTTTGTAGAGATGGACACTGGAGTAAATAAAAAATGCATTTCATCCTCGATATCATCTTTGCATAATTGACAAATTCTGTCTTCAACTTTTAAACCAATATATCTTCCTTTTTCAAAACCGATATCACTAACACATATATATAATACTTCCATGGCTAGGTAAAACACTCTAATTACACATGGGGAAGTTAAAGTATTTTAAAGGGAGTACACCTTCTGCCTTCAGTGAAGTGATGTAATCTTGATGTAAGTGGTTCCCACATGTGCATATAACCAGCGCGTTGTTTTCAAGAAGATGAATTCTCTATTCTTGATCTTTATACATAATATGTTTAATCGTCGTGACACATGACGTTATCATATGTATAATATTAGCTCTGTAAAAGAGAGTCGATGTCTTTTTTACAACCATCATTTATGGTGGTCTTAGGTTTTTTCGATAGGTTAAAAGTAAATGTTGTAATTTTTTTCTGTCTATTTGATATTCATTACAGCATAGTCTATCTGAGGGGGATTAACTGTCAACTCGACTTTTAATAAATATTTTTTTCTGTCTATTTGATATTCATTACAGCATAGTCTATCTGAGGGGGATTAACTGTCAACTCGACTTTTAATAAATTCCCGATGTTTTTCTTCGTTTCTTTCTCATCCATTCCTTTCTGAGTGATTTGTGAAGTACACAAGCACTGTGTAGCATCACCACCGGATATAGGTACCCTCGAAGCGGGTGGAAAAACAAATGTGAAGTTAGGTAAGGTCAAATTCTTCTTATTTTCATTCTATTCTACGTTTTGCTGACAAGTAAAGTTTTGTCATATTTATTCCTAATAATGTAGCTACTATTTAAGGCTGATTATGATCCATAATTGGCTTTCTCTCTCTCTTCAAATCGTCAGAATCGGACCGGGTGGTACCTGTTCAAAGTAGCATGTGACGAGTTCAAAGTTGTAAAAAACACGTTTATCCTTCAACTATTCATTTGACGTTTTTGTAGAACAAAATACGCCCATTCTCAGTAATAAGGTGCTTATAGCGAGATTTACTGACCAAAAATAAAGTTTCTTTTTGATGCATAATATTTTTACAAATCAAAAGTACTGATATTGACGGATTGAAGTACA
>MJUT01059370.1:271723-305139 GCA_002080005.1 Gigantidas platifrons
TCCAACAATTGGTCTACACTCCTGACCCTCTCCCTATGTCCATGGTCTAAGGATTCTCTCCTGTCCCCTGACCCCTCCCCCGTCTGTAACGGGGAAAAATCCAAACCACTTAGTAGCTGGGGAGTCAACTTTAAATACGGCACTTGCCGTAAGTCATCTAAGACCAAATTCCTATTCGACTCCCTCATCTCCAGGATTTTCTTCGCCACTTTTTTTCCTACCCCCGGGAGTGTCATTAGTTCCTCCATTTGACAGAAGTTCACAAAAACTCGCGACATTTTAATCCGAAAAACAACAACACGATTATTTGGGTGGTGTATGCGTGTATGCTTTTCTTTTTTCACACGGACCAGATTTGTACACTGGACCGGATATGTTTTGGAATAACCCTTGTCCCCCTAAATTATAGGAATGAAATAATAATTTACTGATGGGCAATGAAAATATGTTAAATAACAACAGGAAACTTACGAGGTGTTCGTGAATGAACTCACTGATCCAAGATGGCTCTTGAAATGGGCTGTTTCCGGTGAGGCGGGAAAAATTTTTTGGGGATTGGGGTTCACACGTGGTCTGGCAGGGACTCTTTCCCCATATCTCGGGTGAAAAAATGCAATTTAATGATAAATCCTTCTGAACCCTGACTGGCAACCCTACTTGCGCACTTTCCCTTAACCCTGAGACTTCCTTTAAAGTCAACCTTGGATCCCCCAAGCGTTAACCCAGGCCAGTCTCCCCTGAAAGTGCCAAGACCTGCTGCGCAGTCAGAAATTCAAAATGGCGGATTTGCGATCTCACCACGAAACCGCTTTCCCAAGCATTTTCCCCACAATTATCCCCTTAACAAATTCGATTTGCTCGCAGCGCCAATGTAGTAAATTGGCACTACTTACCAAGTTACTAGTCCGCTACACTAACTGTAGACAGTAGTCTCTGGTTATCAATATGGCTATAAGCGTCTGTATTCAGTTATCGTCTGGTAAGTTCTGGTGCATCATGGGTAGATCGTACTAAACAGCCAACATCCCCCCACGAGCCCCTACAATATTCATTACAGCATAGTCTATCTGAGGGGGATTAACTGTCAACTCGACTTTTAATAAATTCCCGATGTTTTTCTTCGTTTCTTTCTCATCCATTCCTTTCTGAGTGATTTGTGAAGTACACAAGCACTGTGTAGCATCACCACCGGATATAGGTACCCTCGAAGCGGGTGGAAAAACAAATGTGAAGTTAGGTAAGGTCAAATTCTTCTTATTTTCATTCTATTCTACGTTTTGCTGACAAGTAAAGTTTTGTCATATTTATTCCTAATAATGTAGCTACTATTTAAGGCTGATTATGATCCATAATTGGCTTTCTCTCTCTCTTCAAATCGTCAGAATCGGACCGGGTGGTACCTGTTCAAAGTAGCATGTGACGAGTTCAAAGTTGTAAAAAACACGTTTATCCTTCAACTATTCATTTGACGTTTTTGTAGAACAAAATACGCCCATTCTCAGTAATAAGGTGCTTATAGCGAGATTTACTGACCAAAAATAAAGTTTCTTTTTGATGCATAATATTTTTACAAATCAAAAGTACTGATATTGACGGATTGAAGTACAAAAATTCAACAACACCATTCAAGCCGATTTAGAAAAACGAAATTTTGAAAATTAGACGTTTTTCTACAAATTATTTATCTTGATATCTACGTTACTACACTATTTTTTCATATGTACGTTTGAAATTGTTGGGAATGAACTTTTTTACTTCTGAATTATCATCTCAGAACAAATGACAATAGTAATATTTCATTTTTCGCCATGAACAGGTGATGTTTCTTTTTCATTTGACTACTTTTCAAACATACAGAAGCACATTCAACTCATGATCAAAGTATAGCATACTTTTCATTATTTTGACAACTTTACGTTTGAATTATTTGGTAATATGCAGAAAAAAATGAAACTTGATTGATTGTTATTTAATTCACGAGAAGTTAAAAATGAGCATTCGACACAAATTCTGAATACATTTCTCCACAATGAATGAGACTACGATAACGTATGTATCGTTGAAATTTTCTAATATATTTAGCATAGAAAAGTTTCCGATATATGTACAGTTGCTTGATATTGAAGACATGTGTGTATCTAAAAGATTATATAATGCATTTAAATGAAAAAAATATCTTTACACTTTGTCAATTACAAACTTTCGATAAATTTAGTAAACTCAAAGTTACTTGAAACTGTTTTCGCTCAGTAAAAGTGTAATACGAGATGAAACTAACATGGAAAATGATTTAACAGCAAGTATTTTACAAATATATACAACAAAGCCGGAATCCGAAAAGTGAAACCCTACAAGATTTCAATTCATAAAGAAATGAACACGTATGTATCAGTAACACAATGTTGGTTAATTTCTTGCATCAAATTTATCCTCTATTTTCGAATGATCTTCATAAAGGCATTTCGCATTACTAGTATCGATCTAGAGAGTAGAATCGTGTGTGCGTTTATTGAAACCAGCATGTTGTACCTTTTCACTAACATCATGAATGGTAAGTCCTCAGAAGTCTGCAGGTTCTATGCTATATATTGGAACTTATAAAGTAACGTTTGGCAAAAACTGCTTAGATATTGTTGTCATGTTTGCTAGTGCTTATTCATATTAAATTATGTTTTCTAATACTATATATCTATACTACATACTCGAATTTTATGTTTGTTTATGTTAAGCGACTCAATTCCTAATGGTACACTTATGATACATACGTGACCATACGTAACATATGTATCAAATGTTTATGGTTCGTTTTCAGAAGCATGATGATATGAAGACATTCTACAGAATAATTTTCAAAATAAATACTTCTTAGACATATCGAAGCACATGTATAGTAAAGGTTCATGATTTAATTTTTTTACTTACATGAAATCCAAGTATTGGGTATGATCGTTACATTTTCTTCAAGTGTTCTGCATTTGACATTGAATTTTCCCTCTGTCAAACTTTTGTATGACGTGAATAAAGCATGGTCGAATCACGTGATGCAATATTTAAAGCTAGGTACATCATATTTGGATAGTTTCGTATAACTGAGTAACGTATGTATTGGTAATGTGTGCATTTTCTGTGCAGTAACTAGTTATTCATTTCTTTTGGCATTCGAATTCCAAAACATTTCGAGTACATTTTTTATTACAGAAATATACTGCCCTGCAATAAAAGCATTTTAAAAAGATTATTGAATTATGACACGGAATAGATAATGGTAACGTTAGTATCGCAAAAAAAATACAACTTTATAGTTTTGCTTATTTATCGCAACATTGATCATTCAATATATACTATGGCAAAAAGAGATGACATTTAAAGGAAGTGATCAGTATCAAAGATTATTTTTGAATAAAAATAGATACTTTGCTGGAGAAATTCTTTCTTTATATTGTATCTAAAGGGGTGTTGTAACGTATGTATTCCACACCTGGCGACAGAGCAGTTTACTACCAGGAGAAAACAAAATTTCTTTTTTATTACAGTTTGATTGCAAATTTTCATGGCTTATATCAAAATAAAGAAAAACAACGTGTTTTATAAAGATTATTAACAAAATTCTATGAATTACCGCTTAGAAATCAAGTAATTTTAAGACGGGCGACAGTAACGTTTGTATCGATTTCGTACTTCAAAATGTCGAGAGAGAAAATTAAGTTGGAAATTTGGCCGAAATATTGTTGTGGTTGATAGGGGATATGAATAGCTATGTTATAAACAATTTAACTTATGCCGATTCCCTCCATATTTCTACCAACCAACGAGCGACACGATTTGCTCCTTATTACTGAGAATGGGCGTCTAATGAAAATAAGAAAGAATTTGACTTTACCTGACTTCACGAGGTACCTATATCCGGTGGTGATGCTACACAGTGACAAGGACGCCAGGAGAAATCGACAACTTTTATGACGTAGTACACAGATATATTGAGGTTCTATATGATAATTTATAATTGATAAAATTACTAAAGGAGTTGACGGATTCTCAAAATAAGTTCATTAAAGTTTCAAAATGTCTTTTAAGCTTGATAAAATTTATCATGAAGGTCCCAATGGTAACTGCTGCTCATTCACTCCAACTTTATTATTGGATTCTGATAAAGAGTGTGTTGCAACCAAGAAAAAAACCCAAATATACTTTGTTTGTGTTTAAATACATTAGATTATAATTTCTTTTTTCCTGATGATTTTGGTATTTTTGTTATTACTTTTCTATAATTTCATATCTTGATAGCGATATAATTAAAACTAATATGAAATGGTCAGGGGATATTTCCATTAATGAATAAAACAATAACAGTGCAAATGTCTCTTCAATATTTTTTTAAACACTATATTAAGTTCTGTTTGAGCAACGAGGGCATAATAATTCAGTTACGTCTGATGTCACGAATGTCTGTACAAACACGGAGATGAGTCCAGTGGTCACATTCACAACACTGAGCCCACTTATTCTCTAACAAGATCAAAACATTTGGCAAAGTCTGTTGAAGAATTGTTGCCACATACAAAGCACGATTCAGACTCCCCCATCAATATGTCAAATTTATTATTCATTCTTGAAAAATTGTCAATGTTAACAACTATAATCATGTACACTTCGAATAGAGCCTCACCAAAGTTCCATAACTTCCAAAGGTGAAAAAGACATTCCAAATTACAAATACAAAAGTGTATAAGAAGATTACTCATTTAGAGCCTAAATTTTTTTTAAATTCCGTCACGGTCACATGATCAGAATTTTACCCACACATCAACATGGAAGTGCACACGCTGCAGACGATATAACTAGTAAGATTCAAGTTACCAGAGTAAAATATAATCAATATACTGTATGCAGATTAAAGTTCTAGCAAAATGGCTGAAAACACGCAGGGTTATGATAAAAAGAGTACTTACTTTTTTGGAAGACATTGTTTTCAAACATTTATTGGTTTGGGCCTTCTGTTACCAATCTACTTTCAATTTCTGAAATATTTTCCGGAAGTGTAGTCGCACGAGACCACATAAATATTATAAAGTACACAATGCCATCTTAAGTTATTATAGCGAACCAGTGGTCAACTTTGAACCAAAATATATTTTAAATTGTTAAACCTGGATGTTTATGTCTTTTTGCAGTTACATTTTAAGAAAAGGTGATTTATCTTGATGATACGGTGACTGACACACTTGTAGCTTTATATGTTGTTGTGATGGAACTGAAGTCAAGAATAATTATAATGGAATGTGTATTGTTTGTCATCGTCCTACCGATGTGCTTGGCCAGGTACCACTCTACTGGTAGGTTCTTTTTTCTATTTGAATTTTAAGCATAAACTTAACATCATAATTAGGCCTATGTTACACGCTTTACTTGACTTTTTTTTTAAATATTTATATTTCATTTATTGCAGAATCAGTACAATATTTAACTGTTTTAACTCGTTATTATATTGATTTATAATAACTAATTCAGTCAATCAATCAATACTTTCTAATAATATAATAAAATTTGATTTAAAGTTTTGATGGAATGTATCTCTTGCATTTTTTGTTGTTACCATATTATATTGTTAGATACTTTCTTAAAGACCGTTATTAAAGTTATACCATGTAATTACAGTAGCACATTATAACACTGCAGACAGTGGATCCACGTCAGCAATTTTGGACAGCATCTCGGAGATAACAGCAGAAAATTGTGAAGGCGGCGCAAACAATGCAATCGATCTTGAGCTAGACTATTGTCTCTGGGAGGAATCGACACGTATAGCTAGACTAACATCCAATTTGATGACGTCCATTATTTTGAGAAAGGATGGATCGGTTGACTCCCTCACTGACGCATTTTATTATGACGTAATAAAGAACAACGTTGCTGGTCAATCTAAGATATTTGCCTCCTCCATCACTCTGATACCTGGATTACATCCTCAGTTTGAATTGTTTGCTCCGTATGCCTTCATTCGAGATGGTATCATTCACGCATCGGACTTGTCTGAGGCTTATGACTATACGGGCCCTGGTATTGAATGGTGGGAAGTGCCATCGAATAAACACTGGTATAGTGTTGCTGAAGTTACCACCATGACTAAAATGCAAGGGTATGTAAAGTAGCAGTAAAAATTAAAAACGAAAAACAAAATGACTGAACAGTTTCAAAATCCAATCGATAAACGCTAGAAGCAATATCCATACCGCTAATACATACATGTATATAACGGCTCACTATGTGACTTTCCAATCTTTTGATTTTACCGGTACCTGTTGACTTTGTTTCTAGAAACGAGTCGTGCGCACTAAATTAGAAATAGACGGTACTTTTTAAAATTATTATTGCCCGACTATAACTTTTTCGAAATTGGACGTAGTATTGTCTGTTCTTCGATTTTCGGCTTCCTATTACTCCTAAGGTATCACCAGCACGTGTATTAAAATAATGCATATTCTATGTATGTAATGTTTTATAGATCCTACAAAAATGTAATAGAGACGTTGTTTGTCGCTCTAAGAAAAGATGGACATTGGACGAAACCTTACTTTGATTGTGGAGGAGGAAACATCTGGTTGACAACATACACATCTCCTATATTTGGAAGAAATGATAAAACCGGGAAACCAGAATTCAAGTAAGTTGATGAAATAAAAAACCACACTGAAGGAACAGTTCCCAACAACAATAGTAAAATCATGGTAAAAAAGTAGATTTCATACCCGTACACACAAATACATGACCGATCTCTTCTTTGCCGTGATACAGGAGCTTCTTTAAACAGTTGCTCCGCTGTTGGGAACATTCCTCCAAAACATTGCGTCCGCTACCAAACTCCGGAGAATTTTCGTATCCGCTGCGAATAAGATTCTTCTGCAGGATACTAGTGGAGAGTAGTATACGGAGCGGACCTGGAACTACAAGGAAGTTGGTCCGTTAGTTGAGCGGAGGTGGAACTACAAGGAAGTTTGGTCCGTTAGTTGAGCGGAGGTGGAACTACAAGTAAGTTTGGTTCGTTAGTTGTGTGGGAGGAATCAAATACACAAATGACCCCAAAGATGGAAAGTAAATGTGTCTAACGATACTTGAACGTGTAAGATAACTTGCAGCAACGGTGGTGTAAAGTTTAGCGTATTCATAAGTGACCCGTTTCAAGGCAAATATCGTCCATTTTATCCTTTTCTTTCTGTGATAATCTAACTTTATATGGTCGCGGTATTCACTATGTTGGCATTGCAAATTATCTTATCCCCGGCTTGATATAAAATGTCGGCTTTTAATTGGTCGATGACCCGTTGGTACAAAACCCATGCAACCGGCTGATAGTTACGTAATGTCACTGAGGGTCTTTACGTTGCTATACATGATGTAAACATGGTGCAAAACGTAAATAATCTTCAAAAGCGCTTTGCATTCAACATGGAGAACGGAGGACGTATTTCTTGAGAGAAAAAATCAAGCGCCTCAATAAATGCATAACAAATAAACAATGCACCAAATTATGTTGAGAGATTTAAAGTTCCTACGGTATTGATGGTCATGTAATGTAACATTTTGTTGTTTCGCGCTACATGAAACTTTGATTTTGTTTTCATTTTGTGTCTGTGCCTTTATAAATAGAAATGGTCAATTGTTTGAATACTATCATTTCTCATTATTGATTTCACATCGATTCTTCATTTGTTTTATACCACCCAATATATGTACAACACATATTTTTTATCAATAGAATTGTCGGCCCAATTACTAGTGACGTCATGTATCATTTATCGCTATCCACGTGACAATACGCGCCAAATACAAGAAATTAAATTACAACAAAACAAGACTGAAAAAGATTAAAAATTAGTTAACTGTAGGGTGATACCAGAAGCATCTCCCTACACTTTGTGAAATTGCACCCACATTTTCACCTGAGCTACGGCATTTTAGTCCGCAAGTGCAAAAACGTTACGATTACGTTACAAAAAGAACAAGAAAATCCATTAAAAATCAGTTTTTGTTTTCAAACCGGGGATAAAATCGTTATCTACGAGTCTACCTGTGGGCATTGAGATTGTACCACCCTTCGGCCACACTGCACAACCTTCGGCTTTGCATCAGGCTATACAGAAGTGCTTCAGGGTGTTACAATATCGATGTCCACGGGTAGACACGTAGATTAATTATAATAGTGTTTGTTGTCAACACGTATTTCCATTGGTGAAATCATCTTACATATGCATAAACGTTTTGTAAGCCGTCTTATGGATTCTCTAATTTTGTCATCTTCGTTGTTGAAGCAACTTAAATTGTTGATGATTACGTGAAGGGGTATCTACAAACAGTATGGTAAAATACGTCTTATTGAGACACACTTAGTTTAATAGGATGATTATGTTTCAAATAAAATCGAATTTAACCTACATAACTTTGCTATGATTTGCAGAGGCGTGGCTTATATAGATATAGATTTATCAAGCCTTGATATCAACCAATGTGACACGAAAGAGCCGAGGGATGCATTCTTTAACGTCTTCCGGGGAACTCACAAATGTCCAGAAAACTCTGAGGTAATGCTGTTTTAATAGCGTTGATTTATGAAAAGAAATATTAAGCAATGATAGTAATCAATTCCATTAATGTCAACAAAACGAACAATCACTTGTCACTCTTTTTTATTATTAATTGTCGTAGCCCACTGATCATTTTTCTTCAATAACAGTTTATTGAATATTCACGAATTCGGATTTTCAAGAAGGCCATGGATCGTGGGAATACCAACGCACAGCACATTGAATAAATATAAAATAATACGAATCACTGACACTAATAAAACACAACATTTCTTGGTACCACTGCCAATGAATAAAACTAATAAAACAACTGACCTAATTTGCTGAAATATTGCCGAGGGCGACATTAAACAGCCATAACCATTACTCGGTGTGATATACTAGTATTAGTATGACGCAGCTGTCGCTATAATTAAGGAAAAAAATGTTTTCGAATAGAATTGCAAAGCATTTTTGTTTTATAATTTAACCATGGTTTTCTTAATGATACTGTATATTTCCATACCTGTTGTATGACGATAAATGCTTGAAATATTATTTTCGTGTAGTGTCAATTTAAACCAGGAACAGGACTAAAAAGAGGTGGATACCAGTGTGTCTGCAAGACAGGGGGCCATAGGTATTATAAACGCAGAGTAATTTATGGAGCTGACCTGGAGAAAGAGTCTACATCTAGATATTATAGAACTAAACTTACATGTTGAATATGACAAAACCTGTTTGTAAGTAGAGGTCCTGTGCACATTTGTTTCTGTTGTTTGAATTATTTGATTTTATATTATTTCTGTATATTTTAATGTATAAAAAAGTTGTCATATTGTTGAAGGTGATTTTTGCGGTATGATAAAGATAGATTAAACAGTCATTGTCTGCTCTTTCATCAATATCAACAAAACGAACAATCTTCTCTGACCTTAACTCATTGAACATACAAGAATACCACAATATCGGACGTTGAAAATCTAGGTACTGGACAGGCACACACATGCTGTGGTGTTAAAGCGGTTAATGGGACCCCAACACTCTCCTCTTGGTACCTGGATCTCCAATGACAACGACAATACATATATAAACAAACGATTAAAACCCTGCTCAGATTCTCTTCTACTCATACATAGTACGAAAATAGATGAGAAGATTGCTAAATACTACAATTCTTGTGCATGTTAAAGCATGTGTATTTGTTTTTTGGTATATCATTGGTGTCCTCAGTGTGAAGAAATGTTAGAGAATACTGAAAGCCGGGCAATCAAAAAAGGACAATCCAGTGAAACTGGAATACACAAGACGACGAAAAAATAAAACAAAAATCACAACACAATAAGGGTTGGACACCACTATGCACAAACAAACACATATAACGTAAATAAGACATGACCCCTCCTTCAAATAACTGAAGGTAAAGACAACCGAACATCGGTTGTATGCGAAAACCTTAACGGACATCACAAAACGAAACTAGAAATTGTAGCTATAAAGATATACCTTAAATTTGAATATTATGCTACATATTTATGAAATGATTTTACCCAGGTGTTTTTTCTTCTATTTTTCAGATTGCCAACCGCTGAACTCTAGCCACGAAAGTGTCTTCCTTGATTATAAACTCTTGTCTGATAATCATTAATAAATGCTTCCTATCCGTTTATCTGCACCTCAACCCCTTAACATTTCCCAACTGTGAACAAAATCATACCCTCTACTAGTCTGATGGTATCTCTTATTAACATCTGATTAATTTATTAAGATAGAACACTAATATGCATTCTATGATATGTCAACAAGAATGTATAACTAAAATTAAAGTAATTAGAAAGAAATAATTAGGTCCTCATTTATTTTTTCAATGTTTTCAGACTTCCTCTCTACTTCTTTAATATATTTATTTGCTCTTGTGTGTAACTTCTAATGATACCTCTATGTTGTATTTATATTGTAAACATAATGAAATTACCTGACAATGTAGAACTTTGATCATTTGGCAATTTCAAATAAAGATATTCATACTGTACTGAGTTATGTGTGATTTTATTAGTTTTGTTATCGTTTATTGCTCCCAAAACTATTAAATTATTTGGTGTTCCAATTTTTAGATTTTGAGCCTATCCGAGGAAGGTTAGTCCAGAAACATCACGCGCGCTAAATTATATATCTACGTTTTTATTACGTGTGAGAAAACTATACTGTTACTGTTACCATTGTGGGTATTTCTAGCAATCCATATTTAACACATTATCGGATTTATGACTAGTGCAACACGAAGGGTACCACTAGTGGAACAGGAACATGATTTCACTCCCTTCTTGTCTTTGTGAGGTGGTGTTGCACAATCTTTAGGTTTCTGTGTTGTGTTGTGTTGTGTAGATGATTGTTTATCTTTTGGCCATTGCATTGTCTATTGTGCGATTTGCATATTCTAGTTTGTACCTTTTGATATCTTAAAATGTAATTGATTACATAAACTATGTTAGTTAATGCCACACATTATGATAACTTACTCAATCTTTAGCTTTATGTATAATGTTTTGTAGATCGTTGTTTGTCCTTTTGTTCTTTTTATTTTTGGCCATTGCCTTGTCAGTTCTTCATTACCCCTTTGGTATCTGTGATAGCCTGTTATTTTTACTGTACATACTATTTTGTATTATATGTTGTAATATTGTACGATTTATTTAATTTTTGTATTCATTGCATTCTTTATATGAATAAAGATAGTATTTGTTGAATACTTGCAGTATCAAACCAATTTGGTTAATTGTTCTCTCTGACGATTTACGTTATTTGGACTTATTGACAGACGACGTATTCTACTGGTTTCTTAAGATTTTGTTCTATATTTAACTTCAAAGGGTTTTCTATTCATGGTTGATTAAACCGCACACTTGCTCTATTTTCTATTGGTTCTTGTCTTTTGGCGGTAATTTTCTATTGTTCTTAACTTAGAGTCACTCTTACATTAAAATCTGAAGATGATAACACTTGAGAAAATCTATCCAGAGATAATAAATATCCTATACATTGACTGATTGCTTAGACATAGGAGTCTTATTCTTATTATTGAAGGTTAGTTTCTTTCTTTCTATATTTGCTAATTCGTTAATAGTTCAGAAAATAATATTTTACCCGGAATGAGTTATTTCCATGAGAATCCGATGTCAGAATGGCGAATGCAAGATGTGTGCCGTATAAATGTTTTAAACAGATAAATCTCTAGATAAAGAACATACTCATATATAAATGAGCTTTATGTTTCACTTTTATGCATATTTTACTAACTAGAGTATTTACGAAGATAAATAGGATTATTGAATAAATTGCCGTATGAATGAGAATTCGAGTGCTCCGGAATGAATGCTATGGAAATATTTTATCTTTAAAAGTTAGCGTAACGTAAACACTTCACATAATTGTAGTCAATGAGATTTTTACCATAAGAGTACAAATCAATTATTCACGGGTGAATGAATACAATATATTTACAACTGGTTATTTGTTATACAGGTATTTTGACATTTACCTTAGATGAACCATATAGTATTGTGAATCCAACGTATCAGGATAGCCTTTGCACCTTGATGTGAGGTAGGCAGAGTATTTAGTTTGTTTCAACTATTTTTTTGTTATATTGCTGTTATTTTGCATGCAGCTGTACGCTTTTATCTTTTGTTCATTATTTTTTTGCCGATTATTATATTTTTATACCTGGCTTGGTAACACACTAAGTTGCGAGATGTTTAATATACATATAGAGTAATTTTGAAGTACATGTGATATTAGATGAGACTATTATATACCAAATACATGTATGTGCGTTATTTATTTTACTGAGGATCATTACGGTATACAGATACATATTTGTACATGCAGATATATATATATATATTAATATTAGATTAATTGATACTTTGTATTTATTACTGTAATTGTTTTATAGGGTCTATTTCCTGTATTGATCCTGATAATTCGTCGATTTATAGAATAAAGCGAATCCTAAACCTTGATGTGTGTTTTTCATAATTCTAGCCCGTTTTTAAGAGCTGCTACATTTGGCGCCCACGTAATGTGTTCTACGACGATCAGGATGGATCAGTGATTCAGACATTCCCGTTGATATCCGGAAAATTCATTCGAAATTCCGTGTGACGTCAAACTGGAGCAGTCTTGTACCAGGAACAACACGGACAGAAAAGGGTTATATGCTATGCCAGCCGAGGTCTCCACAAGTCGGAGAAGAACTACCCACCTCATAAGTTAGAATTTCTAGCTTTGAAGTGGGCAGTGACGGACAAACTGAAGGATTACCTGTATGGCACCAACTTCACAGTACTTACCGATAATAACCCTATGACATACGTTCTCACCACAGCGACAGGACACCGATGGCTAGCCGCTTTAGCTGCTTACGATTTCAACATCCAGTACCGTCCAGGGAAGTCCAATGGAGATGCTGATGGTTTGAGCCGACTACCAATTACCAACAACTCTGGTCGAGCTATATGCCAGTCTACTTATTCAACACCGTTTGCAGAGTGTCTTGCAGTTACACCAGACTTGGTTAAGAATGACGATGATGATTTACTTGCTGGTACACCAACAACTGACACCATTGATTGGGTAAGAGCTCAGCAACAGGATGACACACTGAAACATTGGTACACCATGGTCTCAACTCAACATAAACCAACGAAGGGTGATGGTATACTGAGACGACAGTTTCATCACTTGAAGATAGTGGATGGAGTGCTGTATCGCCAAGTACAGATGGAAGATCAACTGAAACTACTACTTGTACTTCCAGAGCCACATGTCAACACCGTACTGCAGGCTTTGCATGATGACATAGGTCATCCGGGGAAGGATCGCACCTTGTCGTTACTGAGAGACAGATTCTACTGGGCTGGAATGAGGAAGGATGTCACAGATTGGATTACCAGCTGCGGTCGCTGTATTCGAAGGAAAGCGTTACCCAACCAGAGAGCTCCACTAGTCAGCATTGAGACAAAAGCACCTTTACAGCTAGTGTGTATGGACTACCTTCCCTAGAGCCATCCAAGGGAGGACAACACAGCGTACTTCTAATCTGCGACCACTTCACCAGATTTGCACAGGCGATTCCAACCCGAAATCAGACGGCAAGAACAACAGCCGAAGCGTTCTACTCCAATTTCATCATCCACTATGTGATTCCAGACCGGATTCACTCCGACCAGGGAGCTCAGTTCGAGTCCAAGTTGATCAAGGAGCTGTGTAGTTTGACTGGAATGACGAAATCTCGTACAACTAGTTACCACCCTCAAGGAAATGGAACGTGCGAACGATTCAACAGGACCTTGTTGAACATGCTTGGAAGCCTGGAACCTGATGGCCAGAAGAATTGGAAAGCATACGTAGGACCGTTGGTACATGGTTACAATTGCACCCCACATGAGTCAACAGGATTTTCTCCATTTTTCTTGATGTTTGGTCGCAACCCAAGACTACCAGTGGACGTTGTGTTTCGTTTAAGGAAGGAATCTGGTGGATCCAAGTACATCGATAACTTGAAAAAGCGTTTGGACCATGCATTCGAGGTGGCAGCTGACGTCTCCAAGGAATCACAGCAGAGACAGAAGAAAAGCTATGACACCAGAGTACGTGGAGCAACCATTCAGAAAGGAGACCGAGTACTTGTGAAGACACTTGCTTTTGGAGAAGGGAAACACAAGCTGGCAGACAAATGGGAGCACCAACCTTACATAGTACTGGGACAGCCAAATGAAGACATTCCTGTGTATACTGTACAGAGAGACAATGGCGAAGGAAGAAAGAGAAACTTGCATAGGAATCATCTTTTACCTATTGGCGATTTGCGAGACAGACCGATACCATTGCCAAGGACAAGGAAACAACGACCAACAACTGTCACAACACCGGATAGACCGTCGAAGGCTAAGAGTCCAGTTAATCATGCGGATGACGAGTCATCTGATGAGGAACCACTGTAACTGGTAATTGTGGAACCTGTAGCTGATGATAACAGGGATTCAACCATTCATGAGGATACACAGCTTGAGGAGTCCATGGATACAGCTGAAAACATCGATTCTGATGGGGACGCCTTTTCTCATAACTCTGGAGACACAGTAGTGGATGGGACAGAATCAGTAGGCAGAAGAAGCGCTTCAACAGAGGACACTGAGGATGAAGTCCAAGAGGATATTCTTGACGATTCAACATCATCTTCTTCGCCTGAGCCGGTAAGACGATCTACCAGGGAGCGGAAACCACCAGACTGGATGAGATCAGGGACGTATGATCTGGCCAAGTCAGCCACTCCACCAGTACGCGACAGCGAATGGTACCAAAAAGCCCAGTTTATTACATCACTGGCAGGAACTCATATACTCCGAGACTTACAGAGAGAGGCAGGAAAAACTATACTGGATATACTCCGGACACCATCAAATCAGAAATAACCAGCAATGACGAGACGTCATTCCACAGCTGGGGGGAGTATGTGATAGCCTGTTATTTTTACTGTACATACTATTTTGTATTATATGTTGTAATATTGTACGATTTATTTAATTTTTGTATTCATTGCATTCTTTATATGAATAAAGATAGTATTTGTTGAATACTTACCGTATCAAACCAATTTGGTTAATTGTTCTCTCTGACGATTTACGTTATTTGGACTTATTGACAGACGACGTATTCTACTGGTTTCTTAAGATTTTGTTCTATATTTAACTTCAAAGGGTTTTCTATTCATGGTTTATTAAACCGCACACTTGCTCTATTTTCTATTGGTTCTTGTCTTTTGGCGGTAATTTTCTATTGTTCTTAACTTAGAGTCACTCTTACTTTAAAATCTGAAGATGATAACACTGACATTGACTGATTGCTTAGACATAGGAGTCTTATTCTTATTATTGAAGGTTAGTTTCTTTCTTTCTATATTTGCTAATATTTCGTTAATAGTTCAGAAAATAATATTTTACCCGGAATGAGTTATTTCCATGAGAATCCGATGTCAGAATGGCGAATGCAAGATGTGTGCCGTATAAATGTTTTAAACAGATAAATCTCTAGATAAAGAACATATTCATATATAAATGAGCTTTATATTTCACTTTTATGCATATTTTTACTAACTAGAGTATTTACGAAGATAAATAGGATTATTGAATAAATTGCCGTATGAATGAGAATTCGAGTGCTCCGGAATGAATGCTATTGAAATATTTGATCTTTAAAAGTTAGCGTAACGTAAACATTGTAGTCAATGAGATTTTTACCATAAGAGTACAAATCAATTATTCACGGGTGAATGAATACAATATATTTACAACTGGTTATTTGTTATACAGGTATTTTGACATTTACCTTAGATGAACCATATAGTATTGTGAATCCAACGTAGCAGGATAGCCTTTGCACCTTGATGTGAGGTAGGCAGAGTATTTAGTTTGTTTCAACTATTTTTTGTTATATTGCTGTTATTTTGCTTATCGCATAATTTTGCATGCAGCTGTACGCTTTTATCTTTTGTTCATTATTTTTTTTGCCGATTATTATATGTTTATACCTGGCTTGGTAACACACTAAGTTGCGACATGTTTAATATACATGTAGAGTAATTTTGAAGTACATGTAATATATAGATGAGACTATTATATACCAAATACATGTATGTGCGTTATTTATTTTACTGAGGATCATTACGGTATACAGATACATATTTGTACATGCAGATATATATATATATTAATATTAGATTAATTGATACTTTGTATTTATTACTGTAATTGTTTTATAGGGCCTATTTCCTGTATTGATCCTGATAATTCGTCTATTTATAGAATAAAGCGAATCCTAAACCTTGATGTGTGGTTTTCATAATTCTAGCCCGTTTTTAAGAGCTGCTACATATCTTTAAACTGAATTTGAATTTTGGTTTTTAACGCCACTTTCAGCAATATTTCAGCTATATTATATTCAGCTTCAGTTTTTGTGGTGGAGGAAGCCGGAAAGAACTACCGACCCTGGGCAAGCAACTGGTAAACTTTATCACTTGCGGCTGCAAGTCGAGTGCACCCTTTTTGTAATTTACAAAGATGGGCGCGAACCCACGCCGTATTGTTGATAGACTTGTATGAGTTGTTAGATCCAACGACCTAACACCTTGAGCCACACGGGCCCCTGTATCTTCAAACTCTTCTTATGGCAAACATGAAATAAGTAATAAAAACGTAGATATCAAAGCAATTCCACGTGTGCATCTCTGATGTTTTTCTTTATAAATTATTATGATTTATCTTGCACTTGATCTATTTGAGCAGTAGGATTGCATCGACTGGACACCGTTTTGTTATATACATTGTACTGTCACATGTTACCTGTTGATCTTTGGGAACTTGGTTGTAAATCCAGTTCACTTCCGGTTAACAGAAAATATCAAAAGATAATGATATCATTTTATTATTTGATTCAAGATATAAACGTTGATGGATTAATGTGCTTTTTCTGCAGGATAAACAAAATATCAATGCAGTGTTTTATAATATAAAGTTTGGCACAAAACTGGGAAGCAGCTTGGTGAACACATAAACTTTATACCGTATGACACTGTACTAATATAGTCTATGTAATTGAATATTAGAGATTTATGGAAATTGAAATACGCATACACATACGATTAAGATTACAGGTTATCTAAAAGAAGGGACATATCAAGACGAACAATATTTTTTGAAATTTAATCTTGCCGTTTACCCGGAAAAAACCACCGACTTTTTCGCAAGTCACTGACAAACTCTATCACATAATGTTGTATCGACTCCACCTCGCCATGAGGATGATAGGCAATGCTTGCATAGGTAGTTGTAAATCCAACTACCATACGATCACGGCCACGACGACCCATTCTTAACATTGGGAGAAAAATATAAGGCCAAGGAAAATTCTAGAAGATTTTGAAATCTTTTTTTTGTTCTTTCCCCCTCCAAAAAAATACCCGGAATCCAAGTAAAAAAACAAACTTTTATAGCTATTCTGTATTCCTGGTCAGCAACAAAATGCTACAGAACCATAGGTACTTATTGAGTTGACCACTCCCTTAAAGGACGGATGATGTAATTTATTATAGAAACAGGCTTATATGGACCCCGGGTTAAATTTTGTTTAGGTTGTTCAACACTAGTTATACTCAAAACATGCCACAAAACTGATGAGCGAACGTCTTGGGGAAACTACACTCTTTTCCTTTATCTCTCGCCGATTTTCTCTGGGTATTTTTTTTTAATTGTTTTTGCTTTCTTATGCCTCTCTTCTCCTTTCTCCTGTCCATCGTCTCCGTTCTCTACCGGCCTTTCACTGACACGTCCACACCCTCCTTAACACGACTGAGTATCGCTCATGTCCACGTTTTATTCTAATTAAGCTTGCCGTGTCGGTGATAAATGCTACTGATGATTGAAGATCTCATTCTAACTTAAAGATAAAGAATTTCACGTATTTACGTATTATTTTGTCTTTAACCTCTTTATTTTAAATGTATAAAGTTAGCTATATTTGACGTAACGTTTCTTAATAGAATAGATGCTAATGAACCAAACATTTCCATAGGGAATGGAGGGACTCAGATTTTTTGCACGACCGAGTCGAAGCGTAATATATTTTTTCTTCAATATTTTGCAAAGGAATTACACGAAAAACATATTTAACCGTATAGGGGAAAGTGTTTTCATTCCGTTGTCATGTTTTATTTAAGAAACACACTACCTTCCAAATTGGTATTTTCATGTTTCTGCCGATTGATAGAGAATACAATATTCTTGTTATTAAAATTTGATAAACATGATTGTAATTCTATTTTGTAAAAGACAGGGTTGACTAGTTGATTTTCGTGCGATAATTACTAGAATATTATTATTTGTGTTATTAACGTGTTTGTGTAACTCATCTTCTACATATCATACCAGATGTATACGTGCACGGGGTTTTTATTTGGACAGTAAAACTAATGTGTTTGTTCATTAAACAAATTCGTCACCTTTTTCTTGCCAAAACAAATATCGTTTTACAACAGTGGTATACTAGATTCATTTTTTCAGTAACTATGTTCAATGTATGAACACCGCAAACGATTTATTTTGGCTACATATATTACCTCCATTAGCGCGATGTCCACCTGACATTCTGCATTTCATCACTGGATCACAATTTTTATTATATATCAGCAAGACCACCGCCGGCCCATTTCTTACTCACATACAGCTAATGATTGGTGAAAACGCCAATGTATGAAATGGCAGGGATATATTTACGTTACTTGTAAACAAACCATATTAATGTTTTGAAATTACCTAAAGTTTGATAGATATCGTTCGAGAAGTACGAGAATTATTTCATCACACAGTTGGTCGACACCACACACTATCACTCAGAAACAGTTATGATTTTCTGTTTATGGTTAGATCATACCATATGCTATCAGCACTTTTTGACATAATCGTCCCAACAGTTAAGGAGGAAATACACTCTTGCAGTTCTGTATATAAAGAAAACCATAGACAACATGTAAGATGGCCGTCATTGGAAGAATAGACGAACTTTCAGGGACGTTGGCAAAAATTACCATTTGATGTTGGGGGTATAGATGGGACATCAACGGAAATTTATAGACCAGGCATAGAGCCACAAGAACACCATTATTCTGGAAACAGACATTATCATTGTCTTCACACTCAGGTCGTCATCACAAACGACGGCGAGTCAAGGTTGCGCTAAGCAACATCAAGCAAAAAACAAACCACGGCACTATTTGATACGTAGAAAGTGGTTTCCTCGGACATCAGAACGATGCCCAGCAGTTTATGCTTATGAAACAGATTGGAATCTATTTACCATTTCCTGACGATCTGTTTTTTCTTGGGGATAACATTTTTCCGAATCGTCACGAAAAAGACGCCATATACATGTCAACAGATAGCCAGAAAACTGGCAAATTTGCAACACAGTTGTCACAAAATGACTTATAGCAGAATACGGTGTTAAGGAACAATATGATATAGGAGATATAAGACGCTACCAGGTCCTTTGCACGCTTTGGAGACATAAAAGGCAACACATAAAACCAGTTGCAGAAATATGTGCTGCATTAATTTGTAGACGAAGCAACTTATTTGATTATTAAAATATTTATTCACTAAGTGTGTTGCGTATGTCTTGAAATGACCCCTTACTGTTTAACTTACCTGTCAGCTTAATCGGATGAATAGGTGTAAATATCAAGCGATTTCCATAAATCGCTAATAAATTTTTGGAATTGTTATACCTGTTATAATTGTATCGATGATTAATTGTACATTAATATGCAATATGTACGGGTTTTGAAGTTGAAACTTTCCTTTTTGTGTAAATCGAAAATAATTTAATAATATGATAGTGAATAAACGTTAGAAAAAATTGAAGCGACACGGAACAATGGGTGATCTCAGGGACACAGTCAACAGGGGGCACAAGACACAAAAAGAAAACAAACAAAATAATAAAATACACAAAAAAACTAGAACGATGAGCAACACGCTCCCCAGCCCCCACCCCACAAACAAAAAAAACAACATCGGGGTGAACCCATTTCCCGTTCTGATATGACACTCGCACAAGAGGTAGGAACAAATCTAAACCAGACGGACTATCTGAGAAATGGATATTTCGTAACGGTCAATCAGTTTCTGATGACAAGTGTATAATATTTGTAGGGATGACTTCACCTTAGGGACAATCAGCTTCAACAGTCATGTTTAAATAAAATCATACCAGAAGTTTGATCAGGGTCTCAAAATCAAAATGCTGATGAATCGGTCATGCATCCTAAAGGTCGTCGAAAGTAAGATTCATGTTCAGCTTTATACCAGATGTGATGTTGAAGTGGTTTTGTTGAACGTATTTTCATGACGGAATGTGGAACAGCTATAACGCCTCAACTTTTAATCCTTGATGGGCTTGCTTCACACGAATCATTAGTGATTTTAGAATTAGGAAATAAACATGGAATACACATTTGATATCTATCACCACATCCCAACACATATTCAACAGCCGCTTGGCCGGTCAGCATCTAGACCATTCAACGTTGCTTTTAATCGATAGTTTAATTTATCAATAAAAATGTTATCCACGTTGTTGGCGATTGGCATAATTGAGATGAAAAGGGTCATGTCAGGAGCGAAAATATATAAGTACACGTATTAGTATTTTTCGAATTAGTAGTGTCAGCTGCCATCAATATCGACCTATATGGCCGAATCGTCATCTCAGCGAGTTCTTTTTCTAACAATAGCTCCATTTAGTAGAGAGGAAATTGTAACTCCTATGTGTGCCGACCGATATATCTCGGCTATCATCCCAACCAGATATATGTTCACTTCACATTGCTTGTTGGAATACATATACCAATGTACAAGATCATCTTGGATAGTGTATATGCTTTAAGAGTTAAATTAAATAAAGTGAGTTATATGGTCAGTTCTTGTTTTAGTTGGTCGTTCATATAATTGAAGGTAATCGTGGTTGTTTTCATTATGTTATAGCTGTACATCTCCCAACGTTAAATTGTGATTCGTGTGCAATTGAGTGTGTAACAAGCAATTGCATTGGTTAATTGTATTTACCGGTCAGACTAAATTCTACGTTTTACCATGTTTGAAACTGCGTCAGAATATTGCATCACTACTGGCAGCATAAATTCTTAGTTTCTGGAATTTGCGCGTTTCAATATACTTTAATAACGTACCCGATTTTTATTGTTGGTCTGAAATTCCCATAATGGTGCACCGGAACAAATATTAACAATTCGTGTTTCTCTTCTGGAATTTAATTCACTTTATTATCCAACATGCAATTTGTGTCAATATATATCATCCACAAGATCCACATCTTCCTCCACAGAACTGCGCCAACAACATTATTTTCAGACCGTTGAACACGTTAATAGATTCCATCTTGAACGTTCCTATTTAACTCCGAGCGTTTATAACTTTTGAGTTATTAAAATAACTGAAAATCAATGCAAACAGCTGAAATTAACTACAACCGATGTCAAATGGTCCATTTGTGACCTGTTCTGTCGGTCCAGCAACGTTCGGTAATTTCTCTCCAGAGGAAAATAGCGAAAACCAGTTAAATAACTGACAGAAATCATTCCTGCATATGCTTATTACTTAGAATTTGACTTTGATATACATTGTATATGTGCCAAACTGAGACCTGTATCGCATAACCTGTATGTTTCGGAACATACATCCTGTCGTATCAGTATGTGGAAGACCTCGGGAGTAATCTGCTGTATTTCCAGCAGACGATCATGTCGTCCATGTGAAAAGACCATAAATATCTTGTTCATGTTGTTGATGTCCGGGCAATCGCTAATTATACAAATACATGTATTGCTCATCAAGAAACTGTTTCTTCAAATATTACTGTTTTAGACATAAATATCAAATACCTTATATACTCAGTACCAAACTTTTCAGGTATTGCAAATATTTGTGGAAATGTTATCAATTCACGGATTATTCTGGTTACACTATATATAAAATAACTGAACATCAATGAATATAGCTGAAATCAACTACACTCCCTTTCACAAAGGTCATTTTTGACGCGTCCTACAACTTTCAGAATTTTTGGTTCAGAGGAAAATAGCTGCAATCGGTTAAATAACTGATAAAAATCATCTCTGGATCATGAACTATGGGAATGATGCAAGACCAAGACACAATCAACACTCTAAAGAAAACAAAAAGAAAACGGGTAATATATAACAGTTATTCAGATTAAAAGTACCCGAATTATTTATCTTTATAGCAGATTATTAGCACATTCTATGCATGAACATTAATTCATGGAGGAAGGGAAATAACTCTAGCGTAAAATGTATTTTAAATTCAGACAAAGCCAGGTTGGTTGATTTCTTACTTAATCAACATTCAATATAATGGAGAGGAAACATTTTATTTTACACTTGTAAATGCCTTCTAATTTAAGAAACAATATTGTACAAGTTCACTTTCAATATGTTCTAATACATATAATTAAAGGCATTCGAAAACAAAGTTTTAATTCGTTTCCCTAAACACCTTCTAGTAAAGAGTCTCGAAAATCAGTATTCTTCAATCGATCACATCACTCACAACTTGTACACAATATATGGACATTCCGACATATGGTTTGATTGCAACCCAATGAAAGGGTGGATATGTCCCGAAAATGTTCCCTTGCAATCGCTCATACCAAATGCATTCAAAAGTCTTCAAACATCCGATGCCTGTGTACTTTATATAACTAATATTAATCTTCAAACATTTAAAAACAAATTATGCAAGAAACATTGAATATATTATTGAGTTATACTTTTAGAAAATTATGTGTATTTACATAAGCATGCAACAGCCTTTAGATTTTATTATTTCAGCAAATTAAAGTGCTTCGACACTGTGTTTATTGTTTATTAGATATATTTATTACTGAAATTTACAGTGCCCAAATAAAGTAAGTATTAATAAAAACTAAGGTTCTCCACCATAATGCATTGGTAATTTTAACCGGTTTTGGTTATTCTGTTTAGGATCTTTGAGTTTCGTTTTATTGCTCCCAAAACTTTAAATTATTTGGCTTTCTAATCGGTCAATTTTGATAATACCTGATGAAGGTTGTCATGGAAGCGCGTCGTGTGCACTAAATGTGATATCTACATTTTTCATTCATCCAATAGTTTTGTTTTATGAAAACATGTGTTTTGCGAAGATGCTCTTCATTTGTTGTACATTTCTAAAATAAATATAAATACCTTCTAAATATATATACTAGTCAAAAAAAGAAACGTTACACCTCTTTCTATTTTTATAACATTTTTTAATACAAACAATATTTTATGATAAATTATTGTTTTCAAGTCTTTATGTCGTTATGAACATAGACATGTGCACACAATTCATTTCAGTTCAACTTTAACTGTAAGGCAGCGCAACAAAACGGAACACCCTAAAAATGTAAATAACAGCTTAATAGCGTGTGTGTCCTTCTCTTGTATTGATGACAGCTAGACAACTACGGCGCATAGATCCTATCACGCATGACAAATGCCTGTGGAATGTTGTTCCACTCATCTGTGACTGCCCTTTGAAGCTGATCAATAGATTCAGGAGGATTCACTCGTCTACGGACGCGTCTTCCAAGTTCGATGGGATTTAAGTCTGGTGATAATGCCGGCCAAGGTAGAGTGCGAATGTGGTTATCAATAAGGAAGTTCATGGCAACACGTCAAATATGGCATTTAGCGTTATCTTGCTGAAAAACATGATTGAAGTGATGTGTTCGAATAAACGGGAGTACAATTGGAGCCAATATGTCGTCACGATAACGAACGCCATTTAAGTTTCCAACCACTATTAGATATTTTTACTATTCATCGTCGAAACCGAAGCCATCCAATGAAGAATAAGAAATATAGAATCTAACACCGGCAAAAGTGCAAGACAGGGAAATCTCCGACACCCGAGGCTCGCCGAGTCAGCGAAAGATTGAACTCTTAGCCGAGGGTGTCGGAGATTTCCCTGTCTTGCACTTTTTGCCATTGTTTGATTTTATTTCTCACTTTTATCAGTTGTTACCTAATTGTTTTGTTTACATTTCCGATTGAGCGTTTTCCCGCAAATTTTGTTTCCATTGCTGAATATTTAATTTATTCATATGCATCCGTGTCTTGTCAGTATTTTAAATGTATTTCATAATAAAATACAATGTATTTAATAAATATATGATAAATGTAAATACAACTGCGATAAATTCAAATGTACCTGTGAAAAATATTTGAATATGGTCAAAGAGAGGTAACGTTAGTTACTAACAAGGGAGAGCACTATATTATTTACTCAAAGTAAACAAACGTTGACTGGAAGAGAGTCATACATCATGAAACATGAAAGGTGCACGACAGCTACATTGTTAGCTAGCAGAATAGTATACATACAATAATTTAAAAATACTTATGTAATAGAATCGTGGTTTTATTGGTGAAGCATGGAGAACTGCGGGGCAGTTGACATAAATGCATTTGCCCGGTAAAACGAACGTGATTTTTTTTGTCTTGCACTAGTGCAAGATAAGACAATCTCACATCGCTAAAAATAGGAACTGGTCTGTCTCAAAAGTGAGAAATGTTTTTCATTGCTCTTTGTTTGTTTTGTTTTTTTTTTATTATTAAAAGCACTAGATGGACTGTTTCAGCTATCCGGTTAACTTTTTGCACTCTTTGCAATGAATGTTGTTGATGTATAAAAGGTACGTCGACTGTAGTTGAACCTTAATATTTTATTTTTTGTATTGAATAAAATACAAAATTACTCTTCAATATGGTTGCAAGATTTGTCTGTGAAGGAGTAAACCTGAAAACAAGTAATATATACATGATTTGTTTGTGGGGAACCTTTATAGTTGAACAGGAATATAGACAGTATTAGACTTAATGTATACAATACAACATTTTATAATCTATATATTGTAAAGATCGCAAAGTAGCAATACTTTATGATTTTGTGCGTACCTGTAAGTATGTAGCTTTTGAATATTTTAGGGTACCTTTTGCCTTCAATGTGTAATGCGAGCAAATGTATGTATTACCGTTATTCTATATAAATGAAAGACATACCATTGTGTGAAAGTTTTAATTGAATCGGTACTGGAGTCCGAACTAAATATTTTTTTCAGTTTTGGTAACATGGCCTTCAACAACTGGTTATACGTGAACATATTTTCTCTCTCAACCTCTTTGTTGCGCCGTTTCCTTTTCTTGTCTTTCTTCTTATTTGCAATTGGTTCTTGTTGCTTCTCAGTGGATCTAGCCTTTCGTTTCCTCATTGCTATTCTGGAGGTGGAAGGTTCATCCGAGTCACTTAACACAACTGGATAAATTGAAATGATGAACTTTATACATTAGCGAAATGGTGACATGTGTGAGGATATTTAAGGCACAAAAGAATATTTAAGTTCACATGCACAAAATTATTAAGCATGCGATTCACCCTCTGTTTTGCCACTGAGGTATGGGATATTAGCAAAAACAGCCAAATGTATGTATTTTCAGGTATTTTACCAGACAGAGATAACTTCATATTTCTAGGATATTTTTTATGACTTTGTCTCTTTGAAAATCATAAATTTTCCTAATATGTGCAGCAATATACCAGCTTCTCCTGCATATGGTGCTTACATCTCGCAATTGATTCGCTATGCAAGAGCCAGTAGCAATTATTCTGATTTCTTGAAGCATCATCTTTGTCTGAAAAACAGGCTACTGGACCAGGGCTATAAAAAGATTCGCCTTATTCGATCTCTTAAAAAGTTTATATTCCGATAACAAGATCTTGTCGGAATATATTCTGTCTCTGCAGATACAATGGTAAGAGATACATTTTCATATATTTGTCGTCATCATCTAGATGTTCTTGTGTATGATTATCCTCACCTGCAATTAAATATGCTTATTCAATTGATTCTGTTTTTATTTTTGTAATAAAGTATCGATAAAGACGATAAAAAAGAATAACACTTATGTTATCCAAACAAATATATATATATATGTGAATATAACACTATACTAGAAATGAATTGTGATATGTGTGTAGACAAGTCAACAGGTGCTACATGTATAAGTGATGATCATAGAATAGGGAGGGGGGGGCGTGAGGCCAATATTATGTTATAGATTTACCCGATGACCATGTAACTTGTGTATTATACCTATCAATTATTCTTTTCTTGTTAGAGTTTGGCAGAGATTTTTTTAAGAATATACCATTTGCCAATTCCTGACTTGATTCTAAAATTATACACTTTTAACCTTTTATTATTTGAGTTAGTTCCCGTTCAATGCAAGAGCAACAGAAAGCATTAAGAATTTGGGTGTAATTTTCTGAAAATTTATAGATATTTGAACCTTGTAAAATAATAGAAGTTAACTTTATAGCAAGTCACTACAACATTTAAATTTTATACAGAGTATGAGATAAATATATGTCATTTTGGTTAAATATTGCACGAAATTGACACTTTTGTCCGCCTTGAAGGGAAGCAACTACTATAAACATGTGGGAAAAGTCGTATAATTTTCTAATCAAGTCGGGAATTGGCAAATGGTATATTGAGTGCCGATTTTTGTAGTTGTATTGGTATATAAAAGCATTGACCATAGCAACGTTTTTGCAACCCTATGAAACTACAAAAATCAATATTCAATACTTATAATTACATTTTTACGATTTATTATCAGGAAAATTGTGAGTTAAATTTAAAAATACATATATTTTTTGGGTCAAATTCATACGCCGTCATGGTAGTACCGTGGGCAGTACCCCGGAAACACATGACGTAACATTACGTCATCTTGGATATTGCACTTTATTGGGATAATAAACATCTTTTTGAAATTCACAAAGTCTTTACTCCAATCAAAATGTGGGAAATCCACGCAACACACACAATAAAGGTAATTATCCTTATTTAAAAATCAACGTTGATCTTTGATTGTTACGGGATTTCTATCTTCGATTTGGTATTTCAAAATAATTAACAAAAAGAATGAATAAAATATAAATTTTTGTCTCATTGTCATTTACCCCGTATTCCTGTTATTGTCATAAATATAGAATTGTTCTTATAATACTCAAGCTCGCTATTTCCATCTTCTGACCATTGTGCCCTGATGTTGACTGGGCTGCATGACTTGGACCTGCTTACAGAAGTCCTGGCAGGAACTTCTGGTTTGTCAATTGCCACCTGCTGCATTTTCAGAACGGCTTATAGCTCTTGCCTGAAATTAATGGACAAATACGTTGCATGCAATATAAATATATTTGATGTATAATGTAAAATGTACATATACAATTTTGAAACAGAAGATCATCGTTAAAAGTTCCAATTTTGCATGGATATTACGAAATCCGTGCAAACACTGTAATTTGATTATACATGATGCGAAATATTGTTTTTCTAGTAACTTTGGACAATTAAGTTTAAAATATTTTCTATAACTGGAAATAAAAATGATTTAAATCAATATTTTTTGCTATGTGGTTGAACTGATATGGCAATATTAATGAAATCAATGTAACTACCACATTTTTTTGGAGATGAAAAATAAAGGTGTGGATTTTTTAAAACTTTTTTTTGTAAAATTCACCTTATTTCAGAATCAGTTATAGTCTTTTTTAGACATCAGCAGAAATATCTGATCCCTTATCCTTGATCGATGTTTTTTCATTGGAGTTTCCGCATAGTATTCTGCTGCTTTGCCAGGTATATGTGATCTGTTTTCCCTTATTTCTTCAACAATAATGTCATAACCACCGGGATGAATTTGATAACTCCTTAGAATCATCAGGAGTTCTTCTCTTTCACATTTTATATTTTGTCTAGGACCTTAAATATACAGATTATTATAAAACATATTTAAGAATAAGTTCTAGTGAGACTGATGGCATTTTTCGTGACATATATATTTTCATATGTATATAGTCGAGTACACCTTAATCTCGGAACGGAATATTTGTAAGTGCAGTATAAACAGTTACATTACTTTATACCTAGGCTAATTTGAAATTGTATAACCGATTATAAAACATATGAAGGCATACGGATAGTTTATTACCCTTTTCATATTTATGTAATTACATAACACGATATTATTTTTGTTCACCTTTATCACTATAGTAAAGTAGACAAGTGACTTTTTACTTATCAATTGAACATTTTCTTTGATAATTAGGTCTGTTTGATTACGTTTTAACAGTTGATATGCACGTACTTTAAAAGCACGTGTCTGCTTAAACTGTGGCACATGGCAGGTTATAATATATGCTAAATATGAATAGCCGAAAATTTACAAATAAACAGATATGTAGCATTGTGTAATTAATTACCTTTCCCATTGGATGCCATTCTCTCCTTCCTGTGGTTTCAGTTCAAGCATAAACAACAATCAATAAAGCTAAACGTGTTGACGTTCTGTTCGCTGGATATAAAGATATCGAAAGGTGTACTGGATTAGTATTTGAACGGTGTGTTTAAATATGTCCCAGTCTCAATGAAGTTGCAAATGTTTATGCTACAGTTTTTCAATAGAAGCGGACTATTTTAATAGAAATATAAAAAGAGTCTTTATTTTAATTTTGTTTAAATATTTTTCTCGATTAGCACTTTGAATAAACTGTGTTCAATATTTTAAAAAACGTTTGTAATTTTCCTTATGATCAGTTGCGCGTAAAATAAGTAGTAGTTCAATGTACAACATGTGAATATTGTTTCTTTTTTTCTGACAATAATTTTTACAAGAAAATGTTTGGGTCAATCACAACCGCTACTGTATATAGTACTCGTATCGAACATTCTTTGTGAATAACCACTTAATTTTGTCATTGTTTTTTTATTTTAAGCTTCAAACGAAATTATTTTCTTATTCTTTTCAGAAAGAGGTATTATTGTGTATATTGTTACTCCCTACTCCACAAAAGATTAAACGAGGAAAAAGGAAAAGACTACTTTCACAATTGCTAGCTTAATGTGCTCTTATGCCGCCATTTAAGATCCAAGGGAGTAAAACAACATAACAAAGAAGACAACAAAGGGCTTTATTGTGTCTCACCTTGCTTCTGAAACCACCCCAAGAAAGCGATACATCGCTTAGAGATAGATTATTGCCGTATAAAATTTTTAATATACACAAAGGAAATGATGTTTTCCAACAATTTGCTCAACATGAGTTTGATTTATTTGGCACGACAGGGGAAACAATTGATACATTCGAACAGTTATATAAATTAGTTTATCCTGAACTACAAAACACACAACAACGATAAAAAAAACTTCATGTTTGATAAACTGGAAAAATCAGTTATTGATGATATTAATTTGGTTGTGTTCATACCCAACTTACCAATATCTTGCACTTCTGTTTGATGTCAGCATTACATGGGTGTTCAAAATAATCCACTTATTCTGGCCTATTCTCCACAGAACACCTTTTGCGCTGATAAGATGGCCTAGCATGGAAGAGTGGGATATTTTAAGAGATACTTGGCCGGAAATGAAAGGTGCTGTTGGATGTATTGATGGAACTTCTCACAGAATAAATCTTCCGACAGGAAATCAGGGATTATTTTACAGTGGACACCGTCATATGCATTGTATACACACTCAAGTAATTATTGACAACTGTAAAAGAATAAGATATATCAAGTCTGGTTTTTATTATTTCACTGTAGACAATTACAGAAGAAAAAGAAAATTAGTCAGCTATGGACAACAAACGGAAAAAATTGCTTAATCGACAGGCATGAGCACTTTCATGATGCTAGTACAGTTACTAGATTCGCCCAGGTTGTCGACAAAGTTGATCCGTCCTACGAGATCCCTCCAGAACTCTTGTAGTTGCGTAACTTTATTATTAATGCTTACAATAAACATTCAATTTATTATTCATTGTCATTGTTTAGTTATGTATTGTTATTTTTTATTTTCTTCTAATTAAGGTCACATCTTGATTGCCGAAGAATAATTACCATATACCCTTTTCGCAGTAAATGGCTACTTATAATTATTATAAATAACATTTGTACGTTGTCGGATAATCTTGTGTATTGTTATAGTATTTTCCTTTACTATGAATCAAACGTAGTAAATTCCTTAAGAGGTGAAGGTCATGTTGTATAACCAATCATCTCACTTGCATAGATGATCGATGATTTTCATTGGATAATGAATAATAAATTCCCACGAACTGTAACGTATTGACTAAACCGGTTAGGCAACATTTACAAACATTTTGGGTTGTGAAATGTATTCAGTAAATAGATCGAAATGCCCTTTATTTAACGTAATCCTAGGTACATAGAGTATCAATGAGTAACTTGAGGCATTTGTTTCTACCAAAGTCTAACCGAGTCAAATTGATTTCGTGATTCATTTCCTTTATTAATTTTTTGTTGTTCGGAAAATTGTAATTGTCCGTATAACTTCTTGTGCATTAATAGTCATGCGGGCGGTTATATATATTTATATACGTTCGAAAGAGCCCTGGGGGCGTGGTTTTGATCTGGATTGCTGCTAGGCTTGTGGAACTGCAACACATGCTTTGAGCCTCTGTTGTTGCAGTTCAACAAAACTATCAATCTAGGCAAAACGTCACAACACGTTCTCAGAGTTAATTTCATTTTATTTCTCAACGAATTATTAACTTATTATGTTTCTTCAGCGTCGTATCTTGACAGCACCGGCACCGCAGGTTGGATGAACCGTGAATGTTAAATTATTATTGACCTTGGTATTACTTCAATAATTCATGCACTTGATTACAAGTAATACGTAAATAAACTGATGTTTTTAATTTTTTTATTCAATTATCCTTTTTACAGCGGTAAAATACGTACAATAGTTACTCTTTGTAAATAATTGCACACATATATATTTCTTACCTTAGTTGTATTTGTAGAAATGCAAGGTAATGTTATCCAATGTAATATAATGTTCCAAAATCTCCCCATACAATTTTCCCTTTTTTACATATAATTATGTTTATTTTCACCAGTTTTGTCATTTTGTTTTTAAACTATTGTTTTTTGAAAATGAGCCGTGCACTGAACCTAGACATCAATTGACGATCAACTTCTTTCATTCACTTGTCATACTCTCTCTGATTTCTATTGTACATAGTTCTGGGGGGACCTAATGGTAACAGACGTAATTAGTCACAGAGAGAGTATTGGCCGTTTCTGTCCGCGCGCGCACTGTCAAGAAAAAAAGGAGACTATCTTTATTCGACCTTATTTGTTTCTCTTTGTTTTTTAAACATGATATACTTGCCTTTCGGATTGCCATTGTATTATATTTCGTATTTTCCCCCAGTACTTGCACTTATCGCCCTGCAAACTATGAATCTAGACCCGGACATGGTAGACTTGTTACTATTGATCATGCCAGCATTATCACTTTTCTATTATGCGTACTGTGCATATTGTTACTTATATCCGGCATAGAGCCCAATCCAGGTCCAGGAACCGATAACTCCTTTACCAGTTCAAGTTTTAGTAGTCGCTTCAATGATATTGTGAGCCATACAGTTTCATTTGTTCATCTTAACATTCAGAGTATTGTGCCTAAACTTGATCTTATTTCAGCCGAATTCATATGCCACGATATTCTTTCCTTTACAGAAAGTTGGCTAACACCCCGAGTAAATGATAATGATATTATTATTCCTGGTTTTAAACCTCCATTTAGGAGAGACAGGGTACGAAGAATGGGGGGAGGGGTTTTAGTTTACGTACGAAACAATATAAATTGTCACCTCAGAGCAGATTTACATGTGGGTAACGTAGAGTGTATTTGGCTTGAGCTTCGGTTTAAAACCAAAAAATATCTTTACGGAACCTTTTATATTCCACCTAATAGTAATGCGCAAGTATGGGAAGATATAGAGCAGTCTATTGATCTTGCATTGACATCTAATATTGATATTATTGTAACTTGTGATTTTAATGTTAACATGCTACGGAATACTTCTAACGATAAAATTAGCAACCTGTAAAACCAATTCAGTTTACATCAGTTGATCTCCGACCCCACATACGTTACTGAGCATAGTTCATCGTTATTGGATCTTATTCTTGTAAATAATCCTAGAACTATTTTGTTGTCAGAAGTAGGTATTCCGTTACTGGATCAAGTCCGATACCATTTACCTATGATTGGTGTAATCGAGCAACCATGTAAATTAAATAAATCATTTAAACGTAAGGTATATATATATGACAGAGCTGATTTCAGCTCTTACCGAGAACAACTCTCACAGGTTAATTTGACAACTTATTTGCATCAGATGATATTGATTCTATAACTCGTTCGATTGTACAGATACTTATAAATGAAGCAGACAAAGCAATACCGAATCGAATAATTACAGTAAGGAAAGACAATCCTCCTTGGTTAACCACAGAAATAAAAAAAATAGAGAACACAAACGTGCAAAAAGAAGTGATTTGGCAGATGACTGGGCAAAATTTCGACGAATTAGGAACAGATGCAACAAACTTGTGATTAACTCAAAAAATGATTATTTTATAAAATTATCGTCACAAATTGCTTCGGAATCACGTGGTAGTAAGCAATATTGGAATATAATAAAATCGTTAATGAACTATGACTCTACCGATAGCCGATCTATTCCCCCGTTACAAGTAGACGGAGATTTAATATGTGACAACAAAGAAAGAGCCAAGATTTTTAATGATTTCTTTTGCAGTCAATCTGACCTTGATGATACTAATATCCCCACCCCAAATATATTTCTTAGACAACAAGGAAGTCTTGGACATATAGTTATTACTGAGAACGAGGTTGAAGATATACTAAAAAAATTTGACATATCCAAAGCTTCGGGACCTGATGCTGTTAGTCCAAGATTATTAAAAGAAGCTACCCAAATTTTAAAATCCCCCCTTTGTAGACTTTTTAATTTATCTCTTAGAACTGGAATATTTTCTACTAATTGGAAATGTGCCAACGTCACTCCCATTTTCAAAAAAGATTCCCCAAGCAACTATAAAAATTACATACCTATATCTTTAATTAGTGTAATAGGAAAGGTTATGGAGAGATGTGTATACAAACACATTCATAATTATCTACTTGAAAATAATATTATTACAAACAACCAGTCTGGATTTACGAAAGGCGATTCGGCTATTTATCAACTTATTAATATTACAAATGAGTTTGGTAAGGCATTAGATGAGGGTA
>MJUT01059370.1:318609-338947 GCA_002080005.1 Gigantidas platifrons
AAAGGTAAATTCTAGACTTAAATTTATGTACCGTAAAGCGAGGTGCTTGTCAACTGAAACACGCAAAACTCTTACAACGGCTCTAATCCAATGTCACTTTGACTATTCATGTTCCTCGTGGTATGCTGGTGTTTCACAGACCTTAAAAAACAAACTTCAGATTGCCCAGAACAAAACCGTTAGATTTATAAAAGAATTAGGTCCAAGATCTAGTGTTCGCCAACCAGAACTATCAAGTGTTGGATTTCTTAATATTGAGAATAGGGTAAAGCAATTAAGATTAGGACATGCACATAAAATCTATAACAACAAATGTCCAACGTATTTAAAAGATAATTTTATAAAAGTTAGTGAAAATCATGAATATAACACTAGATCAAGCCAATTCAACTTCGTTGTTCCAAAAATCAAAGGTGTGGACTCTTCAACTTTTTTCTTCAATGCTATTAAAGATTGGAACACCCTTCCAAATAACATAAAATCAATAAAAGACCATAACGCTTTCAAAACAGAAATAAAACAACATCTTAAAAATTAATTACAGCCATATCTTTTAAAATATTATCAACTAAAATTGTGCCATGCGACCTCTTAACTCATTTTTTTATTAAACAAGTGATATACACTAAAGGATCCCATTGGAAATAAGCGGAAACGCTTTAATGGGTTATCCTTGGAAGGATATCAACTTATGGTGCATTTTAACCTCGATACATTGTTTTATATAATTTTATATTTGTATATTTTTAAACTACACTAGATTTAGTTGGTATCTGTCCTAAATGAATTTTACCTTTTTACCTTACCTTTACACCTGGATCGCGTGAAACACGAAGTGTAAGTAAAAGGCAAGGACAGAAACACGTGTGTCCTCGGCGACTGCTGCTCGAAAAGTGAAATAATATTATGATTCTCGTGTGATGTCGCTTAGGATAGATTTAATTCTTAACATCCAACGTGTAGTATCTGAGCTATATTCACACAAGTTCAATAATATATAGGACGAGAACAAGTTGGATAATATTTAAAACTATATAGAAATAATGAAGGGATGGATCAAGAACTATTGACTACCACTGAAACTATATTGAGTTGGGAAGGGACGAAACATTCAGAGACTTCGCAAGATACTGGTGTTACTTTACGTTACTAGTTTAAGACGTTTTTGTAGGAACGTCAAGAACAGATTTATTTTTATAATGACGTTATATTTATAAAAAAAATTGCATGTATTCACTAATTGTATGATTACTTGCATGTGATAAAAATTTGAATTACATTTGTTATCATAAGGTTCTGCATGTATATCTTAAGACTTTCTGAAATGCCTAAATGTAGTGATTCTGGTAACACAATGTCATTGTTTGCATCCATTTCAGAACAGATATAGACAACCGATACTGCAGGTATTATGGCTGTCTTTCTTGTCACAAGCTTATATTTTAAAGGATTTTTCTGATCGCGATCATAATAAAGCTCACTAAAAGCTTCTGTTCCTGTCACTAAATTTGTCCCCCCCCCCACCCCCCTTGAATCGGTACTGTCTTTGTTTAATGTAAACATGTTTTTCTTTACCAACACTATAGGATTAAATGCTTCTTTTCAGGAGTTCATGCATGTGTAAACGGTGCCGATGCTATCCCACAATGAATAAATACGAAGGACGTTTATGTAACGTTTGTGAGTGCATCGGCACCGTTAACACATGCATGAACTCCTGAAAACAACCGTTTAATATTTATAATTCTTCCACGTGAATCTCTTCACTATTTTGACTATTAAATTGATTTTCAGGTTTGCTTTAAATCGGACACTATCGTAGTTTGCTTTCGGCTGCCGCCATTTTGTTTTTGCTGGTTATACAAAAAAGTTCATAGAGTTATGAACGGATCAAAAACGAAAAAGTTCATCGACTTATTAACGAATCAAAAACAAACACATGACAGTGCTCTTGTCCAATCAAAAAGCACGAAAACGATATACATTAATTCTACAAGAATTATTAAATAATAATCGAAATCAGAATCGTCCGTAAACACTGCGACTACGTAACCGACAGAAACTAGAGACTTTAACGGCGTTACGGGAACTTCTTCTGACTGTTCATCTCTCTGGTCTGTATTATGGTATATCTGCCTCTCCATACTATGAATACTAGACAAACCGACTTTTAAATAATTTGAATATCCTTCATAATTGTTTTGGTTCACACATACATAACATGAAAAATATGAAAGCGCATGCAGCAACAGTCGGCCATCGCTAAGAACCCGCACTGAATGAATATATCTATTATTATCGACGGGCTTGTAATAAATATTTTTATTATGGAAAATGTCTCTTATGTACTTGAAAATACGCCTTTTGCATATTTCTGATTGTGTTGTACTTAAAACGTTTTTCCCAAAATTATAAAGATCCATTGCATTTTGTATTTGACATCGGCCTCGTAGAACAGCTAAGTCGGCCTTTCGTTTCAATATACCTCCTGCGGCATCTTGGGATCATGTAATAAACACTTAACACGAAAATGAAAAGACGTAGTTAAAAAGGTCGCAAAATGTGACTTGTAAATGGGGTGTTCGGCTAAATAATAATATTTTCCCGCGGTTCGAAGTATAGCGGGAAAATATTGTATTGTCGGTTTGATACTAATGAATATTCATACGGTAATGGTCCAAATTGACCAATGAGTACATTGTCTTGTGGTTGGGAATTTAGGTGTGTTCGTTTGTTCTCTTCACTTTCTAGCCGTCGTGCATACATGTAACAACAAAACATGGACGTCGAGCTTCGAGATACTATCGAGAAAGAAGTACACAGCGCCGTGCAGAGTACCCAAAACCAGTTGTTGAGCAGCTTAACTTCACTTCCTGACGCCAGACTATATGGTGTTCAGCATAATATTCAAGAAAAGCAAAAAGCTTTGTCGCAATCCCAGATGGTGAAAATAGACGAGAATATGACGGATACATTCAAAATCAAGAAAAGGGGGAACGAGGAGCAGTGCACTTGTAATGAGAAGGGACACTGGAGGAGAGTGTCCGAAGCAGACAGTGGAACATAGAAATAAGATAAGTATTTTTTCCTTTAGGAGTAGAATCGAGCACACCTAAGTCTGTATCACAGGTGTCGAACAACAATACACATACTACGATCGATAGTAAACTTACTCAAGCGTATACAAATAGTACAGGCGTGGGAAATTTGTCTGGGAAGGTAAATAGATGGAAAGAAATCGGTGCAAACTCTTATATTGTTGATGTTATAGAAAATGGATACAAAATGCCATTTTTACACATACCAGATGAAATAGTTCTTGAAAACAATAAATCAGCACGTGACAATACAGATTTTGTAAACGATGGAATCGAAAGGTTACTAAAAAAAAAAAAAGTTGCATTAGTCGGGCGACACAAAAACCATTTGTCGTAAAACCTTTAACAGTGGCAAATAATAGCGGAGAAAAACTAAGATTGGTGTTAGACATTAATCCACATTTGTATAAATTCAAGCACAAATATAAGAATGCGACAACAGCAAGACAGTTATTCAATAGAGGGGATTTTATTTTCTCTTACGACTTAAAAAGTGCCTATCACCACTTGAAAATTGTTCATGCAGACAAAACATATTTGGGTTTTCAATGGGAAAATCAGTATTATATGTATAATGTCTTGCCTTTTGGCTTAGCAACAAGCGGGCATATTTTCGGTAAAGTTATGAGAGAGATTATTAAATACTGGAGAGGTCAGGGGTTAAAGATCATATACTTAGATGACGGCTTAGGGGTGTCGCAAGTTATGAAGACGCATTAATTTCAAGTAAATTTATTCAGAACGACCTTATTTTTTTTGTTTTTCTATTGCTCACGAAAAGTGTAACTGGATCCCAACTCATAAATTAGAGAGGTTAGGTTTTTGTTGGGACATGGCAGAAAGTAGTCTGCGAATTACAGACAAGAGAGTTAATAAGCTAAAGGCTTCTTTATCTGATCTGATACAAAGATATCAGACTGAGACAGTGTTGTTTCAAGTTAGATTTATAGCTGGAATCGTAGGACAGGTGATATCCACACATGCAGTATTCGGGGATCAGGCCCGATTGAGAACCAGATATGTATATGAATGTGTATTAGGCAGGTTAAGCTGGAACTCCAAAGTAATGGTAAGCCATGACGCATTCAGAGATTGCAAATTTTGGGTGAATAACATAGATATGTTGAATGAGATAGGATCTCAGTTATGTCATTAGACGTATAACGAAGCACATGATTTTCACATATTTTGTGATGCATCAGAGACTGGCTTCGGTGGTCATTTGACCACAGGTTCAGAGGACGAACCAGTTGCAACGTATGGCAGTTGGTCATATGATGAAAAATCCCAAAGCTCTACATGGAGAGAGTTCGAGGCAGTTAATAGGACATTGAAAAGTGTTATTGGCTACTTGAATGGTAAGGTTGTCAGAGTGTATAACGACAACAAAATTATGCCACACACATTGAGGGTAGGTAGTAGGAAGAGAATACTACATGAAAAAGTAATGTCAGTACATAAACTATGTTTACAAAATTCAGTTAAAAATGAACGCAGTTTGGATACCAAGAGAATCAAACAACAAGACAGACTGTCTTAGTAGAATATCGGATTGCGATGATTGGGAAATCGAAGACTTTATTTTTAAATACTTGGATAATTTATGGGGTCCACATTCTTCAGATAGGTTTCCTCATGATTAACGCGAAATGCAAACAATATTTTTCCAAGTTCTGGTGTCCTGGTACAGCAGGTATCGACGCATTTAGGTTTACATGGCAATGCACTAATAATTGTTTAGTACCCCACCACGTTTAATTCCACAAGTGATAAACAAATTGGAGCATGAAAAGTGTAAAGGTACATTGATTGTTCCCGAGTGGACATCGGCCCCATTTTGGTCGATGGTAGTTAGTAAAGATGGTCATTTCAGAAAAGTCATAATCGCACACATGTTTTCAAGGCGATAGCTTAGTTAAAAGAGGCAGAGGCCAAAATGGTATTCTCGGTTCACAGCAACTGACTTTTCGTTTAATAGCTTTAAGAATACAATTTTAATTAGTACGTTTACCAGTGTTTTTATTTATTTTAACAGACATTAAGCTAAAACAGTTGACAACGCCATTCAGGATAGCGGTGTGAAACCAGGAAGTCAATTGTACAATTTATTTCCAAAATGTGTGAACTCCTCGTGAATAGTAAAAGTGATAATACGGTAAAAAGTTATGTTTATGCATTCAAGCGATGGGAACGTTTTATTTCACAACACGGATACAAATCTTTACCCGCAGAACCGGTACATGTTGCATTATACTTGACACAATTAGTGAACGGTGGTTCTTCTTTTCATCCAGTAAATAACGCTTTTTATGTCACCAAATGGGCACACGAGGTGAATGTGCTACAAGATCCTACCACAAATAGTTTTGCTATGTCCGTACTGAAAGCATCAAAACGTACCGCTTCGAAGAAGACCGAGAGAAAATATCCCATTTCGACAGAAACTTTAATTGAACTATGCACAATCTTTATGGATTCAACTGACTTGATGATTATAAGAGATTTGACAATGATGTTATTAAGTTTTTCAGGTTTTCTCAGATATAACGAGATTAACTCTTTGCGTTTTTAACGATATTAAAATTAGTGACAATTATACAGAAAAGAGTAAGACTGACCAATACAGACAAAGTAATGAAATTCTCATATAGGTTCTACCCTAGCTTATCCATACACAATGTTGTTGAAATATATTAACCTAGCAGGTTTTAGCAGTGGTTCAAAAAGTTTCTCATTTCGTCCAATCTATAGATCTGGTCATACATGTAAACTTGTCAACAAAGACAAGAAACTTAATTATACAGCAGCGAGAGAGGCTTTGGTTAAAAGGGTTACATTGGTTTCTCCGAATTGTAACGTCGGTCTTCACTCGTTCAGGTCGGGAGGTGCTACAACCGCAGCTAATGCTAACGTAAACGAGAGGTGTCTAAAAAACACGGTAGATGGAAATACAATTCGAGCAAAGATCGGTACATTGTTGATTCTACACATAATCGCCTGAAAGTACCACAAATATTGGAATTGTAATTTTTTTCTCTCTTTCTCTGCCCCCGTTCTTTGTGTTTTTCTATCACGTTTGGCGGGCTGTCGGCAAATTGATATTTGCGTTTTGTTTATTATTTTGCCTTATACTTGGGAAAATATTGTATTGTCGGTTTGATGCTAATGAATATTCTTACGGTAATGGTCGAAATTGACCAATGAGAACATTTTCTCACTTTTGAGATAGAGCAGTTCCTGTTTTTGCCGGTATGAGATTTCCTTGTCTTGTACCCCCTCGGGAGTCGGAGATTTCTCTGTCTTGCACTTTTGCCGGTGTTAGATTCTATATGTCTTGTGTTTGGGATTTGGTAACAAATCATCTTAAACCTGATTTCTATTTTAATTATTTGGCTATTTTAAGATATTTAACAAAAGTGACTTCCATTTGTTAATGTATATTTCAAATGTCGATATAAATATCATAACTACATGTACTTTATTCAAGCCTGATAAATGTAATTTGCAAAAATGTTTAATTGTGCATTTTCATGCGACACTTAAGTTTTAAAATGGATTTTGCATATCAATGAAGACATAGTGTAAACGATAAATACCTTTAGCATGTGATGTTTCAAAAATATTTTTGATGAATACTTCGTAACCAAAATCTGCGCAAGCGTTACCAATGTCACCAAAGCAATGACGACTTTTGTACTGGGACGGACATCCGTCAGTAAATTCAGGCATGGAAGTTATGTCACAGGAAATCGACATAAGATATTCTGATATTTGTTTTCGAACTTCGTGAACAAAGATATTGTCATGTTGTTGAGCTTTTTTTTATTACGTAGAAGTGTTCAGTTATTACATTTGGACATTTCAATTGGAAGTTGTCTCTTTCTGCCGGTGCCTTTTCTTTCTTCTCTGTAGTCCCCAACGAGACTATGGACTACACTTAAGTGAAATTCATATCTTGTCAACTTCTTTTGTATCCGTCGCGTCTGGGTGTACAAAATGAAGGTATTTCCAAATATAAGCTGTTGATCGAAAATGGATATTAGTGTTTTAGTATTTGAAAAGCAGACTAATCACTGTTACTATAGGTTACCATCGTCCGGTCTTATTCATGTCATACAATAACGGAGCGGTCATCGGACATTGATTCTTCTGCTTTTAAAAATAGATGTGTATTTGTCTGAAATAATGCCTTTGCAACTGATACTATGCAAGAGCATGTTTGATAATATTTGAAAATATGTTGTCGATAATATTTACCTTGGATGTAAATATAGTTATATAGTATCGTATCTTTTATATACTTGTTATATACTTAGTTTGCGTGCGATTAATATCATGGGCTGTAAATGAAGTTTGTTAGTAACATACCTGCATATAACCGGATATGATGTATGTAGCCAGTATCGGACTCTGCTAGAACGATGCGCCTTTTTAGCTGGCATATACTGAACTAGACTGTTTCTTCCTCTGAAGCCAACAATGCTTTCATCAACGGTAGCATCACGACCTAGCCTATAATGGTGACTGAAAGTGTTGTTGATCATGTCCAGAACCGGCCTTATCTTGTGAGCAGGATCATGACCATGCTGGCAACGAGGAACTGCGTTTTCATTATCATTGCAATGAAGATAACGTAGCAAATTTTGAAGCTTGTTTCTTCTCATTATGTCCGACATCATTGGTGTATTAATTAGCCAATATTGAACACCTTCTTGCCAGTAGGACTCTAGTGTTGGTTTTTTCAAGATACCCATTGCAAGAATGATTCCGATGAACGCTTTCATTTTTATTCCATTTGTTGGTCTCCAACTGTATGATCTTGCTTTTGGTGGCAGATTTGCATCATCAATGGATTATTCAGCATACAAGTTTCTTTCTCGAACAAGAATGTCAAAAAATGTTTCACCATTGTCTGGACTAGAGGACAGTAGTTCGACATATTCAATTGCAGCTGAATTAATTGGCATTCTTTGTGTTATGCCAGTCTGTCTTGTAAATGGAATAGCTAAATAAGGTGTGTCATACATTTCGGCATCTATGGCTAACGATCTAACCTCATCATCATAATAATCGGATTCATTTTCCGAACTCCCAGTATCGTCAAAACTTATATAAGAATCGTCAACGTCACTGAAATTGTAGTTGATCGTTTGATCTTGTTTATAACGTCATTTTAACAAGTTATGAGGTCAAAATATCGATGACGTCAGGACTTAACGGTAAAATGAAATTTCAACTTTCATTATATGTATCAAGAATAAACAAATTTAGTTCAGAAATACTTTATTATAGCCAAACTACATGAATGACCATTTTATTTTAAAAAGGACATTTATGTCCGTTTGGCAGGCTACCGGTAAAAGACTTATATGTCCGTTTGGCAGGCTACCGGTAGAAGACATACATATCCGTTTGGCAGGCTACCGGTAGAAGACATATGTCCGTATGGCAGCAAGAGGGTTAAATGAGAAAACAATACATCTGCTTTAGTTTCTTTATCAACCAGTTGCAGTTTTTTAATGGTCTTTCCTCCTTTAACACCAACATTAACATATTAAAATTTTTCCCGTTTTTATAAAAAGCAGATTCAGATACATCAATTCCTTCATCTAATAATTTCAGATTTTGTATCACACTGTCTTTTCAAATATGATATAATATTTACGAAGACGGGACCCTTGATACATGTAATGTTTAGATCGTCGTTACTCTGCTATTTGTGGTCAGAATTGACTGAAATAAGATTTTTTAAAGCTTACAATATATTTAACAAAAAGACATGTAAATCTGAATTTCGAATTTTTACACCCATAAAGGTCCCTTTTCGCAGATCGTGACACATATTATGAAATCTGTCACCTGTTTTACACAAAGTAATATCAATTAAATCTTGTAAATGAGAAAAAAAAAGAGGGAGTCATCATTATTGTTCTCGTTTAACTCTTTTTGCAGCCAAACTTGTTTTCTGAAACCCATACATGCTTTAAAGGCAGCTTTGATTTCTAAGTGGTATCGACAATAGCAAGTTTGTCTGTTCGTGTGCCTCACCGGTCTTACAAAAAAGTTTTTTCTAGAATGTGTATCTAGCGTAGATACTTGGACCAAGTCTTTCTCTCTTGACATCGCGTTTATTTCCTGTCGGCCGCGAAACACCAGGTTTTTGCCAATATTCATAAACCTTTCTCTTTACTTCGTCTGACAAAGGTTTCTATTAGTCAATGACCAACATGAGTTGTCAAAAGTCAAAACTTTGGTACGAATTATTTTTCCATCGCTTATACGGCGAATAGGCAAATCCAATTTTCCAGCCAGCCGTTTTCTACATTATTTCTCCACTTATTGAAACGATAATTGTAGTCATGCCATTTAACCCTTATACTGCCGTTGGGCCGATTTGCTTTGTCCTTAACTGCCACTGGGCCGATAAAGCTGATTTGTGCTGTCTTTAACTGCCACTGGGCCGATTATGCCGATTTGCTTGATCTTTAACTGCCATTGGGCCGATGAGGCCGATTGTGTCACTAATTACAGTTTTGATAATTAAAACGTTATTTGTTTTATTGTTCGTCGTTTTTTTCTGCCTCCATACCTCGAATGACGTAATTACATATAAAGTCATATAAATTATGACGTAATTCTATGTTGATGTCATAGATAAGCTCTGCGCTTGTGATGGCTTCCTTTTGGGTGCGAGCGTTGCCTCCTGAACCCGATAGAAATATTGTTTTAACGGTAACCCTGTAGTTAGAAATATGCCAGTCCGATTACCTACTCTTTAATGCTGTTCACATTTGGGCTTATGAAAGAGATTGTTAGAAGAACAAACAGGTATTTCGTTTTGCTAACAGAAAATGCTACACTGACTACTAAAAAAAGGTAGTAGTGTATGATGTACTACTTTTTATTTATCAACACATCGACTCGAATTCTACTGATTATTTAACCCATCATTTACGTTGAAATATCTGTACCAAGTCAGGACCATTTTTGGTTCTCGGATTTGTCGGTTTGACGGACTTTGATTTCTTGATTGTCACTCTAGGCAGTTTTCATTGTGTTCGGTATGTTGTTATACCTCCATTGTACCAACCAAATTTGGAAGTAAACTTTGGTTTCGGTGAGGCTTCAAGTTTGTATTTCATTAAAAACTACTGTAGTTCTAATACAGTCAGTGGACATAAATATTCGTCACAGTTACGATTTTTTACTTTATATTTCATATAAAACCACATTTTTTTCAAATTGAATTATGAACCCATTACGGTAGGATTTCCGTAAAATTTGTATCAACAGACGCGGCATTGTTTCAAATTTGTAGCCTTATTTTGTCATAATTTTAGGCCGAAGTGTTTTAATTTCCTTATGATTTAAAGATAAATGCAAATCTTTTGTTGACGATTTCCTGTTTATTTCGATTATAACTAAATCGAAGATTTTTTTCATTTGTGTTTAAATCATGAGAAAGCACTACAAATATTATGACGTGAACACTAGATGATAACATAACAACGATGCGCAACTATCCAACACAGACAACCAATGACAAAGGTTCCTGACTTGAGACAGGCACACGAAAGTGTGGCAGTGTTAACATTTTATTGTTTAGTTCTCAACCCTCCTCTTTACCTTTATCACTGGCAAAACGAATATTAACAACAACTGACACACAGTAAAAGTCAGGTTGGAAAAAAGCAACTACATTGTAATTCGAAGTACAGACAATAGACAAATTTAAACTTAAACAAGACCAGAAAGTACAGACTTATGAATGCTCGAAATTAACTAACAACTAGCTAAAATTTCTTATTCCACTGACAAAAAGATCAAGCTAACAACAGTGGGATATAACCTGTGGGATTTCATAAATGATTAATCCAATGACTATATGTTGAATTATTTTTCGCAATTTTTGTGATAATTTACGGGGTAGTAAGTCCGATAATGGTTGTCTTTATACAGCTATGCCAGAGATTTCATTAGAAGAAGTGCTAACACAGCAACTAGACACACAAGAATCAAATCCTGGAAGCCTTTGTTATTGAAAGATCTTAAGTCTTTCTTAACCATTGTTTTCAACATGGGACTAGTGAGAAAGTCATCAATAGAAGAGTATTGGAACTCAACAATGCCGAGCCAAGCGTCACGATGGTTCAAGAAAGTGATGTCACGAAACCGTTTCCAGAATATTCTTAGATTCCTGTATATAACAGATCATTCCAAAAACGTCCCTAGACAGGTAAGAACTAAAAAGATATAATTTTTGTAGTCGATTCTGCCTTCCTTTTGCGTGTGGTAGGCTGAAATATGAAAAACGTCTAACGTACATAAACATAAATAGTTAAATATTTTTGGTGTTTGGTCTTCCATTTTTTGGGGGATGGTGGATGGCTCAACGAGTTAGGTCGTTGGATCTAACATCTCATATAAGCCTTTACCAATACGGCATGAGTTCTCGCGCGGCATTGTAAATTACAAAAAGGTGCACTCGACTCGCAGCCGGAAGTGATAAAGTTTATTAGTTACTTGCCCATGGTCGGTGGTTCTCCCTGGGTACTCCGACTTCCTCTACCACTAAAACTGGTCACCAAGATATAACTGAAATATTTTTGAAAGTGGCGTTAAACACCAAAAATCAATCAATCCATTTTTATATTATTTGTATAAGTTGTCGAAATGGCCAAATGCAGAGCTAAAGTTTACTGTAATGTCGGTACTTTGTTATTTGTTTACTCCCTCCAAACTGAAGAAAATACGGTAACAAGGAAAGGAAATTATATTTATTATTTCAAATGAAAATACATATTGATTTTAATTACCTGTACATTTTTAAACTCACAACTAATGAAGCGATCTCGTTGTACGTCCGGTTTTTTATATTTATTTATTCGAGCATGGACGTGTGGGTATGATAGTCATTATCGAAAACAATAATATTCATTAGCTATCTTAATTTTTTTTTCAAATTTATTCCAGATTCCTGCATGTAGATTCAAACCTTTATGAATCAAAGATTTAGCCGTTTCGTAGTGCCGGAAAGAGAAGTTTGTGTGGACGAATCACTTGTAGCATCTAAAGGACATAATGTAATGAGACAATATATACCATCTAAGGCTGCAAAGTTCAGAATAAAATTTTGTTTGCTATGCGAATCGACAAGTGGGTACATTTTACACATGAGTGTATACAGAGGTAGAAATTTCGATCCTGTACCACCTCAGCCATTACAAGATGTAGTGGATTTGATGAGTGTTGCTAATCTTCTTAATCGAGGATACCATGTATTTTGCGACAGCTTTTTCTGTTCAATGAACTTGGCTTATCGACTACTTCCACAAAATACGTATCTCACAGGTATTCTTAATGTAATTATACATAAATATAATTAGTGCGTAGACTACACATAAAAGAAATCTTAAGAAGTCTTCAACAATGATGATGATGATGAAAGTACGAAAGAAATAATTCTATTTTGAATTAACGGTATTCATTTTCATTAATCGGAAAACTAAAATGTATAACTATAATAGTACAATTATAAAGACAGCGGACTTCGACCTTGGAAATATTTTACCGTCCAAGTCGAATGTAAAAAAATAGTTCAAATTGTAATTATTGAATATGATTATTAATTTAAAATTGATATGCAGTATAATAATAATCAGTCACATTTACATGCACATTCACCTTGCAATAAGGCAAAATCAAATTGATCATTCTTTGGATTTCGTCGCCTCAAATTTTTAAAGATAAAGTTTAAAAGAAAATAATATTTTGCCGCCTCATTTCTGAAAAATCCTAAATTTCGCCTCAAAATGACCACAATTTGAATATCTCAAAATAAAAACTGTTTGTCCGCTACAAAAAAAAAAAAAATTGCTGCAAAATTGTCTTTTTTGTCATTTTTAGAAGAAACAAAAATTGCTTCCGCATCAAATTTTTGCCTTCGCCTCAAAAATGTCTTAGTAACAAAAAAAAAAATCCAAAGAAAGAAAGATCAATTTTTTGTGGGCTAACGATTTTACATTTTTACGCAAGACAAGACCAATGCCCAACACAATTCGTAAATAAGGGTAATAACAAAATTACCGAACACAGAGCAATCTTCCAAAGGAACACCAACCCAGATCCTAACAATCCTGTTTACATGATAAAGGGTAATGTATTGTGTGTAGCATTTAGAGATGCCGACGGAAAGAAGCCAGTTCAGATGCGTAGTACCGCCCTTGCTGCTCACGATTTGCCAAGTGGTCGTCTACGTCTATTTAATAGCTATAATAGGAATATGGGAGCAGTATGCTGCGATAATGAAGGCTTACGGCGGAACAAGACAAAACAGAAAACCGTGGAAAAAAGTGCTGCTACACCTTTTCAATAGGATAATTCAAAACGCCTATATATTGTACCAAAAGAACACTACAGACATTCCTGTTAAATCACGACTCCGCTTTTTACAAGAAATTGTATAAGCCCTTTCGGATGTTGACAGACCGCGAGTAGTACGTGTGCAACGGCGGAGTAATCTAGGTGCCCGTTCGGTGATAAATTTGCCAGGCAAAAATGAGAAAGACTGCTGTGTTTGTTCCAGACGAAACCAGGGCGGACGCAGGAGGAGTAACACAGTTTGTAACCTGTGTGGCAAAGGTCTCCACAAGGACTGTGTTCGTCTACATCACGACTGTAGAGAAATCTAATTTATTTTTATATATTTTTATTGTTGACAATTAAATGTATTCCCTTACAAATACTCCATTACAGTCCTTAATTTAGTAGAAGTTTCTGTTATTTCTTACTCATTTTGCATTTCTAGAACAAAATATACTTGCCATCCGATAAATGGGAAGACATCGTTAAATTTACAGTGTCTGTACTAAGATTAAAAATGAATTCAAAATCTAAATAAACCTAAATATTTACATCTTAAATGACCGTTATATAAATACCCATTATATACATAGTGTGGTGGTACAAGACTATGTATCAGGTCGAGTCTGTTGTGTGAACCAGTAACACTACGAGTCGCGATTGCGAAGAGTTCACGCAACAGACAAGACCTGATACAAAGTCTTGTATCACCACATTATGTATGTAATAAGTTTATCTAACATTTAAATAAAAACGAATTTTCAACAAATAGCAAGGGTTAAATAAAATTGTGTACAATACTCTGAGGGAGACTACATTTTGTATTTGACGTCACGTTACTTTTTCCGTTCATTCACCAACACCAATGTTTGTCTCACATTCCAATGGTATGACGTCATGTCAAAATAGCTCGGCAGAGAACGTCTCGTGCAACGTCGCGCCATTCTTTTATCACCACAGTGTGGTGATACAACATCTTGTATCACACAGGCGACTTTCGTTAATTTCAAAGGAAAACGTATATGATGTTAGATAAATATATGTATTACCTGTCTGGAAACATTTGTTGAATGATCGGAAACATATAGGAATTTCAAAATTATTTGGAACCTATTTCTTGGCATGACTTATTTGAACCATTGGTTTGGCATTGTAGTATTCCAGTACTCCTCTATTGATGTTTTTTTAAGCAACCCCATATTGAATACAATGGCCCGGAATTTTTTCAACTCATTAACTGTTAATGGTTTCCAGGACTTTATTCTGGAATGGCTTCTTGCAGTTGCGACACTGGCTTTAATTATACTCCTGGCATAACTGTCGAAAGAATGAAATAACTCAAAGAACAAGCGTATATAGATTTTATTCCTGGAATATAATCACTATATCACCTCTTCAAATATAAGTGATTTATTTTGGATTGTTAAGAAGCGATGACACGTTTGCGTTTCAACAAAAAAAATTTCAAATTCAAACACGACCAATTATTTTATTTTTTTTATTTTTCGCAGACATTTTTTTTTTTATTTTACATAAAATATGTACGGGCGGACTACTGGCGGCACTTGCGTATTGGTTCTTTTTTATCGAATGTAAAATCAAGTGTTTGCAGAATGTAAATACGGGTTTACCGATGTCCGTCTAAAGAACTTTAACCATCCAGCATTGTATTTTATAAAACGATTGTTTATGGTCAAAGGGGGCGTCTTTAATAACAAAGTGTATTTATCATTGCCGAGTCAAAGGATAAATTAGATAAAGATTAGTTATTTGGACAGGCGTATCATCCGTTAATGGGCACAGCTTTTTGAACACTATCAATGAACGTACCTGCTAGTTCTCCGTACAATTTCTTTCATCAGCTGAACGGTGAATAGAAGGTAAACATACATAATTGGAGGATAATCTCTATTTGGCATTTCTCTCAGACCAGGATTGCCACGAAATCTTTTGTTTTGATCTGGTTCAAAGCTTGCAGCCATAAGGCAGTCATTCTTATCAAAACGACAATTACGTCACTATGTCAATATGACGTCACGAAAATTGAAATGACGTCATACAACGCCCCTTAATAGCAAAATATTTAACAGTATTATACTTTTGATAATTATTTAATGAAGAATATACAAGTCACTATTGATATCGGCCCCTTAGTCCAGTCATAATAAAGGTTTAGCTTTAAAAAATTGCAACAGAAATAGTTTTTGCGAAAAAGTTTTATATCAATAAATAACATATAAAAAATCGGACAAAATCGGAAAAACGGGAGCTATAAAATTTTGATTTTAATTTTCGTGTTTTTCGTCGTAAAAATATTTCCCGTACAGCGCGCCGTACATCCAAAGGGGAATGACCCACACAAATGATTTTCAAATGATTTGCAAGAATATTAGCAAATGCAGCGACGTAAATGGTTTAAACCTAATTATGGAATGGTGCATAAAACAAAGAAGGTAATCTTAGATGTTTTTTTATCACCATTGTAAATTCCAATCACCAAATATTAAGTTTCAAAGTCCTGTTATAAAGTTACAAGGGCGGAGTTTTCAATGTCAAGGTAATCGTAATTTTTGCTTTAAATTCTTAGAAAAATGTTGCATGAAGAAAAAAATTGACAATTTCTAGTGTTACCATGCAAATATAGCCATAATTATTTACAATTCTAATGAAAAAAAAATCGTATGAGATACTTTCTAGGGGTCCCCCTTTTTTCGAAAAAAAAAAACTACGGAATGCAGTTCGGGACATAATTATACATTTTTATTAATGATCAAATCACCACAAAAAATATTGATCACCTTTGTTTGCTTCTTTTATGTATGATAGTATAAATTTCTAATGATTGTGATTTTTTTGTACGTGTTGTGGTGGAGTTTTGGTATTGCAATGATGCGATTTTCTATCAGAAGCTTTACAAGAAAATGGCACCCAACATCCATCAGTATTTCACAGGAACAAACCTCATTAGGAATATAAATAAAATATATATTGTATTTTATTCATATTATTTACAAGCTTATTGCCTACATCAATCCTACACTAATTTAGTGTTTCGGCGGTTTTTGTATATTTAAATTAAAATAATTTAAATTAAAAATGGGTTTAATAATTTACAAACATTATAGGGCCGCCATCTTCAGGGATTGATCCTACATTGCTCATTTTTTAAGCTTTGTTGATGTTAAATTTATATGCCTTTTATATGCATTATTGGTTTTTCTGTAAATATTTCTTTGCAAACTTCATCCTGGTTTAATATATGCTAATGTTTAATAATGCACTGCTTCAGTTTGCTTATGCATCGATCGTATCTGCTTGACAAAACTAAAGGAATTTCCTTGTTTTGCTTTGTATTATTTTTATTAATAAGATCTAATCTATTCTTAGTTAATGCGTCGTTTATACATCTCATTATTTCATTCTCCTTGTAACCCCGTTTGATTAAGTTCAATTTGAACTGTGTAAGTATGTGCTGTAAATCATCCTGGTTGTTAGTGTTTCTTATAAATGACCCCACCCTTTATGAGAGCCGAAAAGACATGTCGATTGTGACAGCTGTTTGGATGCAGATAGAGAAATGAGTTTCGTTGGCTTAAAATATCTTTTCATATCCAATATGCTATCATTAGAAAATCTTTTCCATTTGTAAATATTTACATCAAGGAAAGTGAAATTTTATGTGTAAATTTCAAAAAACGGTGATGATTGTTAGCCATGTTAAAAAATCAGGGATGTCATTGATATTTCCATTGTATATCATGAAGCCGTCATCTATGTATCTGCCGTAGAAAAAAATATGTTTTTCTACCTTTGAACTTTGAAAGAATGTCTTTCATAATTTGGTACATAAGAATATCACAAGCCTCACATGAGGGGATAGCACCAATCGCGGCCCCCTATTATTTGTTGGAATAATTGTCCGTTGAATTCAAATATATTGTTTTCCAAAAGGGATTTAAGGAGATAAATCAAATCGTCTATAGGTGGACATTTTATTTTGAAATTAGCTTTGTCAAAATCATCATAGGCTATTCTGACTGCAGATAATATTTCATGAATTGGAGAGTCTGTAAACATTTGGCTGATGTCGAAGCTGCATAACCAACAATCAGCAGGTGGCTTTATATTTTCAATTTTGTGGATGAAATCAGCCGTATCTTTGATGTATGTGTGCTGATTTTGTCCGGTACTAGAAAATAATCAACATAACGCCCGATACATTCTGTAACTGTGTCAATCTGAGATATTATTGGTATACCAGGTGATATTATTTTATCAATATTAAACCCATTATCTTCTATTTTTAGGATGTCTGACTGATTCAGTCGGTGAATTTTCGGCAGAATATGCATATATCCTGGACCGTAATTATTTTGATTACCTTTCATTAGGTAATCAAAAGTTATTTCATCTAAAACACCTGTATTGAACATTCCCTTCAAATATGTGTTAAGACTATACCTGAGATCTTTGAAATCAAAGATATATAATGTTGTGAATTTAGTTGGCGATACGCCTCAGATAAGTAATTATGCTTATCTAATATTACTATGTTGTTACCTTTGTCAGATTTTTTAATTATTACATTGTATATCTTTATCTTTCTTTAAAGAGGAAATTCTCACTCTTTCCATAGCATTCAAATTATCTCTGAATTTCCGGACTTGTAATGGGGACAATTCATGTCTTGTTTTATATATGTAATTTTCAAGAACGCCACATGCAGGTAGTGGTGTATATCTTGTTTTTGATTTGAATGGATGAATTTCATTTGAGTTGTGATATAGATAACGGCATCTCATCTTTCTGGCTAATTCATCAAAGTCTTTTAATACTTCTGCCTTAGCCACTTTAACGAAAGGCGTAGGTGTGAATTTAAACCTCTCGATAACATATATTCATTATCTGATAGTTGCCTTTGCGAGAGATTGATAACATGATTTTTAGCTTGAGCTATTTTAAATTTGTGATTACATAGTTGCATTGCATCTTTGTTCTTAATCCTCCTTTTGTGTTTATTAATTTTCTAATGTTTGTTGATCGAAGTGCCTAGCCATATCTATGATTCATAGAATATGTAACCAACTTTGTAAAAGTGTCGTTTTTACATTGCAAGCTCGAAATTCCAGATTAAAGGAGGTGTGGTCTACGATAGGATTTCTGAATTCTGATTGGCAAAAGGTTTCTGAGTGGCAGTAATTCGGGAAGTATTGGAGTTAAAAAGTCCATACTTTTTTAATCGATTTTTTTATCCAACACTTTTGTAATCACATTTAACAATAAAATATTTATTGTTTCTTTAAACTTAGTTAGTGTCTCACATTCGTTGCAAGTGCAAATCTAATTGTGACAATCGTCGTTGTTCCTGTCGAAAACATGGTCTCCAATGTACTACAGCATGTACTGACTGCAGGAGTCGTAGTTGCTCAAATGCCGAACAAGTTGAAGCTGAAGAGGACCAAAATTATTTGAAATAACTTTAACAGGGCACATGGATATTTATTTGAAATGACTTATATTAATTCATATGTCATACCATTTATAAGCTCAGAATGCGTACTTAGAAATAATGTTGGTTCAAGTACAACAATTCTTAGTATTTAGTTGTAGCAAGGATTTTGATTAATAGATTTTGTTTACGGAATGATTGCATGATAATATCCTGATTTTCATGTATGTTGATAATGTCAAATTAACGCGATTTTCCCTATTCTTATCAAATACTAGTATACAAATAAAATGTTGATGAAAATCGTTCTTCTTCTTTTGAAATTACAAAAGATCATATATCTCTTTTACGTTTTATATTGACAGGCATTGACCAAAATTAAATTCCCAGTTTTTAGCGATATTTTCACAAAAAAATCCAGTTTTGCCCCAAAATTGTGGGCTTCCGCTAATATCTACTCCCTACATTTTTTTTTTTTTTTTCATCCTACCCACATTTTTTTCATATGATATATTTCTACTAAGTATATTTCATGAGAAATAAAAATATTTGAAATTTTCCAGTTTTCCGCGATTTTTTGTTGAAAAATCGATATTTTACCCCAAAATGACAGTTTTCCCATACTCAGCCCAAAGCCGATTTTTCAAATTTGCTTCTAGCGGGGATACTGTGCTTAAAAAAGTTAAAATGATTTCTGTTGCAATTTTTTTGAGGTTCAGCTATATATTCGATAGATTGACTGGACTACCTTGGCAGTTAACCCTTTCAGTGCCAGATTCAAAATTATAACGTTTGCAACGTTGCCGAATTAAACGACGTCATAAGACGTCTCGGCGCCAAATAAATTAAATCCTTCTGACGTCGCGCAATTCATACTCTACGATTTCTGTAGAATGTAGAGGAAGTATTAGGGTAAGTACATGTACATAAGCAGCTATTTTGAGATGAAATGGACTTTCAGTTATGCAATAAAAGGTTGCTCGATCCGTTAAAGCACAACGTTCTAGTTGACGAAAACTTCATTTGAAATTTTAAAAGTTTTTTAATGAATTACTTTATAAAAAAAATATTAATGCTAATGATTGAGTCAGTTGCATGTACATGATTTAAATTGATAAAACATATTTTTAGCACATTGTTTATATAAATGTCACAAACATCCGTAGGGTACAGTTGAACCTTTAAACATTGCCGTTAATACATGTAGTAGCAATACTGTATGATCATTAAACTTCATGAATGTTCAGGACGTTAGCCTACATCTGCCATAAGGTTAATTTCACGAATTGCTATGTTGATAAAGCAATAAATTTCAGTGTTTTTCTTGTTCAAACATGATATACAAGACACAAGTATAAGTTTACATACAAATATATTGCTTTGTTTTATTATATTTGAATTTAGTTTAACAGATTGCAGATAATTATTA
>MJUT01059370.1:339257-351014 GCA_002080005.1 Gigantidas platifrons
CGGACATTCATGAAATTTTATTTGTTGATCGCGCAATATTTCAGTTGTATTCCGGTGTTTAATGGGGGGGGGGGATTTTATGTTTTGTGTGTGTGTTTTTTTGTTTTTTTGTTTTTTTCTTTGTATCTTTCAGTAAACAAATACTGTAAATTCAGAAATTAATGCGATATCTTTATTAAAGCGAATAATTTTTCTCTTGGATTTTTTTCTTCTTTCCTTAGTGGGCTTTCTGATGGTTTGGTGTCTGTTTAGTGTTACTTCGAGACGTTTAACCCTTTCAGTGCCAGATTCGAAATTCTAACGTTTACAACGTTGCCGAATTAGACGACGCATAAGACGTCTCTGTGCCAAATAAATCGTTCTGACGTCGCGCATTTCATACTCTTCGATTTTCGGTTTTCCTCAAGTACATGTACTCACCTGAATAATACTTGCGTTATACTTTAGCGATCTACTATTACTGTATAATGTAGAGGAAGTATTAGGGTAAGTGCATGTACATAAGCAGCTATTTTGAGATGAAATGGACTTTGAGTTATGCAATAAAAGGTTGATCGATCCGTTAAAGCACAAAGTTCTAGTTGACGAAAACTTCATTTGAAATTTTAAAAGTTTTTTTTAATGAATTATTTTATTAAAAAAATCTTAATGTTAATGATTGAGTCAGTTGCATGTGCACAATTTAAATTGATAAAACATATTTTTAGCACATTGTGTATGTAAATGTCACAAACATCCGTAGGGTACAGTGGAATCTTTTAACGTTGTCGTTACTACATGTAGTAGCAATTCTGTAGGATCGTGATGTTCAGGAGTTAATTACATCTGCCATAACTTGAGGTTAATTTCACTAATTGCTATGTTTATAAAGCAATAAATTTCAGTGTTTTTCTTGTTCAAACATGATATGCAAGACACAAGTATAAAGCTTACATACAAATATATTGCTTTGTTTTATTATATTTGAATTTAGTTTAACAGATTGCAGATAATTATTATTTATCAATCGGTCACTTTTTCTTACATCGTTTTTTCAAAGCGTTTTTTCCGTAAACGGACGATGTTTTATCTTCCTGGCGCTTATTCCGCAGAAATGAAGCATGCATCAAGGAGATAAAATATAGAAATGCTCATGTAAAAAATTCTTTATTTTCTTGAAACAAATTACATTTTTCTCAAATGAAATAATATTTCATGTATTTTTTACACAATTTCACGTTGAGCATTATACATGTGGTGCCTGTGCATTTTGTCGATATGTTGTACAAATTTGGAAAATGTCCGTCTCGTATTAACAGAGCGCCGACCTTTTAACTGAAGATAGTTCGCTCACAAATTAACTTACTTTATTCAATGCACAATTTTACCCCGAAGGGTTGAAGGCATATACAACTTTACAAGAAATATATACACATTAACACAAATCGACGTCCAAAAATACCTACAGCGTTACCCGTAATACCCCATTTCCATTTCGCAAAGTTGAATATTTCTGTCGTTAATTAATTCCCAGTGTGGAAAAAATGTTGCAGAGTGCCAATACAATTGATCAACATGGAATTTGATTTTAATTAGGTTCGGGAAATGATTATTTCTGACATTCTAAATTATTTATCGACTAAAAATTATCCCTGCCGTGAACAGCAAATTATCTCGAATAGACATGCAATAATATTTCATATGCTTTTTTATAAAATTTCACGTTGAGCATTACATATTTTGTACCTGTGCACTTTTTCGCGATGTTGTCAAACTTTGGAAAAGGTCCGTCTCGTATTGACAGAGCGCCGACCTTTTAACTGAACATATTCTCTCGCAAATGAACTCGAATAGACGTCCAAAAATACCTACAACATCGACATAATGAGCTGTTCCGAAAACTAACTGAAGCATAAGTATAACATTGTAAATGAATTTAAGATATATATGGAGATTTCAGAATTGAACTTTTTTAGTGATTCAAAATAACAATAATCTTTAAAATTGGCGTGAACACAAATGTACATCTTAAAATCATATGCAACGAAGCTTGTTATATTATTAATCAACAGCTGATGTGGTGAGATATGTATCTACATATGTATATTCATCACATATTATAATGTACACATAGCATATTTGCTTCCAATGGAAAAAAAACCCAATCCGTCAGAGTGAAAATTGTGATTAAATGAAATTAAATAGTGCCTACAATGAAAATAACTATTCGTCACCGTATTACATTCTGAATAAATTAGCGAAAAACGATCGTTGGGATATGGATAACATACTTATATAGCTTAACTAATATAAGACTCTGAAAAATTACCAGCATTTAAGTTTCACCCACGCCGTCTCCCTGTATATTGAATCCAAATTTGCATAGCCATACTTTAAACATATTTTATTGTCAAGCAATTATAGAGACATTGGATTAGACACACGTTATAAACTTACGAGGTCTTCTCCGTGTATATCTATGTTAGTCTTGTAACAATACGAACCTCCTTTGTACATGAAGTTATCCCACGTGTTGTTGCTTAGGGTAAAGTTGAGTACGCCAATACCGAGTTTTATAAATACCCCCATTTAAATATTCCATCGGCATGAAAATCATACCCATTCAAAGTACGAAAATGTCCATTTATATAGGGGCCGTCGTGTGGTCGTGTGATGGTTGGATTTACAACTACCTATGCAATCGGTGCCTATCACCACTGATGTTGCGAGTTCGAATCTCGCTCAGGGCGAGGTGTACAATATTATGTGATAAAGTTTGTTACTTGCGGCAGGCCGGTGGTTTTCTCCGGGTAATCCGGTTTCCTCAACCGATAAAACTGATCACCATGATATAACTGAAATATTGTTGAAAGTGGCATTACGAACCAAAAAAACCCTAAAACCAAACCCATTCATATATTATTATTTTTGTTTATGATCCATTCATATAGTAGACTAAAGTCCAAAATAAACACAGAGATCAGTTTTGAACCTTATCGTGTTGAATACTAACATTATTATAGAAGAATGTTTCTTGTCAATAAAGTAGCTACATCGGCTTGTAGAAATCACAGACGTTCGTTGCACGGAATTATCCCTTTTTTAACTTTCTGTTTACATACTATTTCATCTCCTTTTCCTTCATTTGTCGTGTTCGTGTCCATATATCCACACAATCTTATGTTAACAACTTTCATATGTCGGCCCGGTATACTCTTATTATCGTTTAATAGAAATATGACATATTGATAAATATACATGTATTATAGTTTAAAAATCCCCACCCATTAATGTTTCAGTGGAAAATTTACGCCCGAATCATATACATATTTGAATAAATTGATTAAGTCGAGCCATCCCAGTGGTAAACGTATATATGATGTATGTGTAGGTGCATTGTGTGTATGACTTCGAGGAGGGATGGAGATTTGCATAAATCAGCTTATGAATTTATTAAACAAACATGACATAATAATTTATTTTTTTAATATTACAACACGGCTTGTTCTCGACATAAATCTGATATTAATTTAAAATAAAGAGATTTTATTTGGCCTTCGTTTTTTTTCTGTGGAGTTTTATTTCATTGTGTTGTGGATATTACAGCAAGTGGCTAATTGCTGATTAGACACTGCTACCCCCCAAAGAACAATACAAGCAACATGTGCACTAAATAATAATTTACAGTACACCACGTTTTTTTAAAGCGGCATTAGCTACGATTTTGACCAAAAAATTATATGTTTTGGAAATTGGTAAATACAAAAAAATGCAGCTTTAAAATGATGAAATAAAGGTAAATATTTCACATTAAGCAGCTTATCGTACCACTTTTCGCAATTGTGAGAACGAAAATTACCGTCGATTTATTATTGCCTTGCAAGCAAATAATTTGACCTCGCTTTCTCCGTATGCAACTGACCTTACTAGTGACAAGAAAAAACGAATAATTTGTATTTTGTCGCTTATTAACTGCAAACTTGCATGGTTCTTTGTCCGTAATTAACGCCGACTAAGATTCACAGAAAATAAGAAATAAGTGCATTGTTGTACTGATTTAATGACGATTCGGGAAACTCCGTAAACAATGCCTATAATTAATAAGATGGCGTCCATTTCTTGATCGATCTCAAAACACGAGCAGTTGCCCCTTTTTTTTTCCGATGCGCGTACATTTCATAACATTTATAAGTTACAGAAACATGTTTTATTAAGGCATCAATCATATCTGATAGTTTTTATGGGTAACACAAATTTACGATTTTGGCAGATAATGCCACTTGAAAGAAAGCATTTCTTCACTAAATAACACATTTTAAGGAAAGAAGAATTGCACATTAGCCACTAAATTTATCGGGTAGTAAAGATCAAAGTCAACTGTCACAAATTACCGATAAAAGCATAATCTGCCATAATCTTATTATTTCAGTAATGTCCGACAACTGGTCGGAAACGTCAGAAAGTTCACCCGAACTTTCGTCCATTTTCTTTAATCTCTAATGTACTTTTGACGTCACTTTTAAAGTGACCTCATTATATTTAAGACCTAAGACGTCATGCATTGTAGAAAAAAACAACAACACAGTTATAAAAAATGTATACAAAGGTATATAATTTTATTGATTGTGCCGAAAACCGTGAATAGCTAAACAAAATCAATTAAACGACAAATATGTCGTCTGGCAGTCAACCCCCAAACGACAAATATGTCGCTTTGGCAGTCAACCCTCAAACGACAAAAATGTCGCTTTGGCACTGAATCCGTTAAAGGTGGCAACAAATCGGCTCGTTGGCAGTTAAAGAATACGTTAATCGGCCTTTGGCAGTTAAAGGTGACGTCAATCGGCCCGTTGGCAGTATAAATTAATTCAAATTACACTTATTTTGACACCTTGTGATAACGTTTTGAACGAAATGAACGTGCATTCTAATATAATTAATTAAACAGTGTATCTTGGTCTTTGTATGCCAACAAGGCACATCTACCTTATACATGTATCTAATATTAACTAGTAAATATTTATCAATTATGGATTTTTTACGAGGTCAATATGTTATATATGGACCTGTTAGGATTATATTGACCGAAGAAAAAGTCCTGAAATATGATTCTAAGATAGAATATATATTCAGGGTACCACTGCACAGTCTCAGCCAATGAAAATAAAGGAAAATACAGACATATGTAATATATATATATCTCGACACAACACTGTTTTTTTTTTAAATTATTTGGCTTCCCAATCTGTTGAATATGAACGTACCTGATGGTAGTCCCAATCTGTTGAATATGAACGTACCTGATGGTAGTCCCGATCTGTTGAATATGCACGTACCTGATGGTAGTCCCAATCTGTTGAATATGAACGTGCCTGATGGTAGTCCCAATCTGTTGAATATGAACGTGCATGATGGTAGGTGCATTAAGTACTGTTTCTATAAATAACCTTGTTCCAAGTGCGCATGGAAAATGTTAACCATCCAATTTTACAAATTAATTCAGTTTCAGATACACTGAATAATCGTACACCATGTGTCAAATATTGTTGAGAGAGCAGGCACTTGTAGATGTGAGCCATGTATGTATGTGGGTTGTTACATTGATGCAATTGCAACCAATCAATACAAGATGGTGCCCGTCGACATTGTCAACCAGATTTGTTTTTTAATTTCACCGATAAGAATATGTAGGGATGATATTATGAAAATCTGATTGACTTCAGCACACTGTTCCGTATCAAGAAAATGAACTCGAATGGAAATTAAAACATTATTTTATACAATACATTAAATTAACATGTTTTATTTATAATTCTAATTTTTTCAGTCGTAGCAAGGATGAATATAAATAACGCACATTTGAAAGTTTTTTGCATCGGCCGTTACTGAAAGAGCAGGTAAAGTTTTTTTAACATAAGGAAGAGTTAGTTTTTTTTTCTTTTTTTTTTACAGTTATTACTCCATTTTTTTCAACTGGTTGGGCGTGGCTTAACACGGGTTGACTGATTACAGGAAAGTCCATGTATTTAGGAGGGTCAGGTTACCTGATCAATTTCATTTATACAGCTATATACCCTTGTGTGTTCTATTCCTTTTGTATGAATTGATTTCGGTGACACTGCTGAATACAGTTCAATAATGTCAATAACGGGAACTACCCTGTACATGCACAAAATAAAATCGAATGCTCTCGTGTAAATTTAAAGGTCAACTCCGCCCGACCAGTTAAATAAAATAGAGTAATAAGACTGTTTTATTGTTGGGTTAAACATTAATATACATTAGTAATTGGAATGTTCGAACACGACAAATAAAGGGACATTGACGTACACAAGATTTAACATCAAATACTTGTGATGACGTATATTTTGCATTCTTAATTTTGAAATAATAAATCATTACAGGGGTTATCTCCTGCAGGAAAGATAATTAAAAAAAATATTTTTGCCGTTGAATGTTAATATATACTTTCAAAACATGCTTATTAAACGTCGTTTGGCGAGATTCGACCAAAAACGTGTATTTTCGTTGTTTTTGTTTGCAGTTTGTTTCACGGCATCATTAATTATACATGTCCCAATTACCGAACAACATGCGGAATGGCACTGGTGTTTATACTTCAGCATGAGTTTGAACTCTCAACGCTTCCTTCAATTCCATCCAACGGTCATGTTGGTGGCCTATGTTAATTCTTGTTTTATTATAATTCGCCAAAACCTTAATAGGTTCTTACACGAGTCCCTATTGCAGATCTGGGATTTCCTCCACGCGTGTGAGAAATTCCGTCTTTTCACGAGTGGAGCGTAGCGGAACGAGTGGAAAGACGTTGAATTTCTCTCACGAGTGGAAGAAATCCCAGATCTTCAATAAGGACGAGTGCAAGTACCTGTTTCTTCCGTTTCAACTTAAAAACAAAGCATGTCGATTTCATTCATTCATTCGCATGTCAATGTCATGTTTACTACACAAAATATTACAACGCCACGTGCAATGCAGTAAATACACACTGATTTAAAACCTCATTAAATCTATTATATATCAGTTAAAATTCAGGTAAAATTGATATTTGAAGCTTTTTTGGATCTACTAAGACGACAATTTATATTACTACAGCAGTCGTAGATATTTGTATTGATTATATTCGGCCGATTTGATTGGCTGACAATGCCATGTAAGACAGGGTCACGCGCAGCTGTCTTTATGGCTTGTCTTACATAGCAAACGCATCAAAACGGAAGAATCTTATTTCTTTTTCTAGCAGAATCGGTTACAATTTTCGTACGACCGCGTACAGGTTTTCCATCACATGCGTTGTAAAAGATCACCTAAGGTCATACATGTATGAATATGGGCGTATATTATCGTACAGACAGGAATTTATGTTCAAGGTGTGTTTTCAAGAGAAGAAAAGAGAACGGATGGACTTTTTACTTTACAACTCGATAATTCAATTTATGTTTATAATGTAAAAATTAAATCTGAAAAAAATAATCACCATATTCAACGACATTACCCGTTTAAAATGTTGATGCCAAAACATCGATAATTACAAATACTGTCAGACCAAATATTAATACTGAATGCATGTATAGACTTCGACCTAATGATAAAACAGATGCATTTCCTTATAAATTAATTTTCGAATCACATGTAATTTTATACGTGTTTTGATTGGTTTAAAAAGTTGAGGCTATTTTCATATGTACCAAATCTGAAAATAGATGTCGTTCTCAAGGCGTCGCGTGCCGTTGTCCTCGGGTGATTTTCTATAAATGATGCACCTTTGGGGTTATTTAAATTTATTTCCGATTATTTGCCTTATTTTGAAAAAAATATATATTGTTCAAAATATAACAAAAAAAGTTCATTCGAAATAACCTCAATCAGATTGTGCACACCATTGGGTATATGTGGGTTACCCGGTGTGTACAACCTGAGGTTATTTCTTCTTGAACCGAACAAAAATTGCGATCAAACCTTAATTATCTGTGGACAGCAGGTTGTTTAATAAAATATGGTCAGACAAACTCTTAATAATGAATGCATATAGATGCTCAGCTGATGATAAAATAGTTGCGTTTACATTTATTAGTGGACAACAGGTTGCTTCTCGTCTTTCTACAACTTTCGATTTTGTTAAATAACGGAAGCCTTAAACCATATTGCTGGCTTTCGCATTTGTTTCATCATTTGGTTATTGTAATATTATGCTCAAAATATCTCTTTCATACCTCTTGGCAATTCAGTGTCAACAGTCAAAATATGTTTAACTTATCCAACTTGACAAAGGCTGTTTAGGAGATTTTGTACAATAATACCCCCAGCAAAGCTATTCATAAAACTGGCCTCCCAAATTAGTTACCGGCCACCTTTTACGCCTGATGATTCTATTCATTACTGGTTTTATTAAACATGACCCTTTAAACGGTCAAGGTAAATGAGTGTTCGACTTTTATTTATATCGTCTTCTATACCTATTATTTATTACAGACGATATAAATAAAACAGATTGCAATACAAAAAATGCATCTTTGAGTGTAGATTTTGCTACTGGTTCGATTATTGCGATAAAATTGAAATGCACATAACCAAATTTGAATAATATTTTCTATTTATTATTTCCCCCTTGATGCAAGTCAGATGTTCATTTAAAATATAAATTAATTTTCTGTACAAAGCAAAAAAAACAAAACTGAAAAACCAAAAACATGCATATTTCATTTTATTTACAAGTTGAATTATTGTACAAGTTAGATACCGTACATTTCAAACAAAAGAACTGAGCATTATAGAATATAGAAAGCTTCTCTTTCCGCACTCGTACACAGGTAAAGGCCTCGACGCCTTCGGCGTCTCTGCCTTCACCTGTGTACTCGTGCGGAGAAAGAAGCCTCCCTGATCCAATAGAGGACAGTTCTTTTGTTTGAAATATACTATATCCTATACTTAATCGCCTGTTTTCCTGGTCACATCGGTATGTACAGGACCATAGTAATGGTCTAGAAGGCGAAGCGGTTTATCAAAAGAGTAAACTTTTCCAAACCAGGATATGCATGTATAACCTGTTCAAAAATAGTTTTACAACAAAATTTAATGATTTCTCGATTTGAATTACTATTATTTCATGGGATTGTTTAATCTTTTGTGTAGCGAATGAATATGTCGGTGACATCACAATACCAACACAGGTTATCATGTCTAACCAATGTTGCTCCATGAAGATCAGCCAATCAGATTGCAGTATTTACATCAAATTAAGAAGTGTTTGAAGATACCAAAAGGGTAATCAGAATCCGTATATCGAAGAACAGACAACACTATGGCCAAAAGAAAAAGTACAAAAACGATCTACAAAACATACATATAACACTAAAGATCGAGTAACACTAAAAAGTGGGGGTGAACTCGGGTGCTCCGGAAGGGTAAGCAGTTCCTGTTCCTAGTTACAGGCGTCGTGATAATCTAGTCACAAATCCGGTGGTAAATCATGAATGAGGAAAGAACCTTGAAGTGTTTACAAGTGGAACATATCCGTGGTCATTTGTGACACAGATATTCCATAAATTATACTAGAATAACCCGTACATGCATTTTGAATGACGAACAATAACCTAAATGTATTCTTTGGACTATTGTTAATACTATATCCCATGATGCTGTGAAGTATTATGAATGATCCCGAGTGATGGATAGGATAAACCCTATGGGGATTTGTCAGGTTACAATACGGAAAGTATGATCGTGTACTAGGAGGGTGACGGGCTTAGGGAGTGCCACGCTACAGACCTCTTTTGTAGATTTCCTAAGACGATGATGTGCGTTATAACCGCTACAAACGACAAAATATTTCGTGCCTACTCAGCTATCTATATAATTAATTTGTCAGTGGCAGTTAAAAGTTGTTGACCCATCCCTTCCCTCTTTTCTGTATAGTTTGTATATGTTATTGAACTTGTTCTCGTCCTGAATATAACTGAAACACAACTGACTGAACGTAACGCAATGATAATCGATCGTGACATCACCATAAACATTAATTACTGCTCAAAATCTTGACGAGATTTTACTACCAATAATCACAGGCGCTTGGGGACATGACATTTTTTTTTATGAATATTTTTTTATTTTTTTTTGTGAATATTTTCTTTTTCATACGTAATTCGTACCGTACTGTGCATGTCTAACCTGGTTTTAGTCGATTTTATTCACTTTGACATAACCCCGTATTTTCTATCTACAAATACTATAAAACCTAAAGGCTGAACACTTCGTGTTTCTAAAAATAACTTAAAATTGTTACCGTCAGGAATCCCCGCTGGTTTCCAGTGAATAAAGTCCTCTCCGATCGGTTCAACTGTCGCCGTCGTTTCTGAAGGATCAACACTTAATGTCCAGAATAAAAAAAGTCCAATTCATAGCCTTCAAATACGTGAATTTTTGCTTTATAGCCGCTTGTCGACTGTTTTGAATTTATTCGCCCGGAACCACACACAATTTCCCGCGGTATTGGTCAAGGGCGGATAACTCTTGTTTCACGAGGATTTCCGAACTTAAACGTGACAAATAAAAGAATCCGATGACTTCCGATGCAAAATAGTAAATAAAGTAAATAACGGTAAATGTAAAATAACCATGGATGAAGATCAAACAGCAGCGTATAATTTGATAATTAGTGGCCATAATACATTGCTTACCGGCCAAGGGGGTACGGGAAAATCATGTGATAAAAAAGGCTGTACATTTCCTAAGAAAGGAGGGGTATAATGTTGCCCTCACCTGTTCTACAGGTATTGCGGCGTCGCATTTTGATGCCCATGCTTCAACATTACACAAATGGGCAGGCTTGGAGGACGGGCGTTATGAAAATATGGAACTTTTGCATTTATTGAAAACGGACGAAAGGTTCCAAAATGTAAACCAGAACTTAAAGCTAACCAATTATTTGTTCATTGATGAAATATCAATGATAAGCAGCAAACTGTTATCACAAGTTGAATTTGTATGTAGTGAACTAAGGGACCAAAACCTATACTTTGGTGGCATTTCTGTTATTCTGAGTGGAGATTTTGTCAATTGACACCCGTAAAAAATCAGCTGTATGGAGATTTCGGGCACCTATGCTTTTCTTTGCCCTGGTTCAAATGTGCATTTCCACATCATATAGATTTGAAAATCATACACAGACAATCTGAATCACTATTGATACAAGCTGTAAATGATCTGGAACAGGGTAAACTATCAGAGAAGACTGTCGCTTTTGTGAATTCACTGAACAGACCATTAAAAAACCCCTTTCTAGAAAAGGCTATATATCTATTTGCAAGAAACATTGAAGTTGACTTGTTTAATTACGAAAAATTCCAAAGTATCCAGTCTCAGTTATATGTTTTCCAATCAGAAGATGAGGGTAGCAATGACTTTCTTCAAAAAATATTAGCGCCCAAGTTCCTAGGTTTGAAAATAGGAGTTCCTGTCATGCTTTTAGTAAATTTAACAAATGAACTTGTAAACGGAAAAATTGGAAAAGTGTTTGAAATCGAAAATGATAATATATATGTGGAATTCAAAGTAGGGGAGGTGAGAAAAACTGTTCAAATTGTTAGGCAATTATTCACAAAATATGATCCGGTTGACAATATTTATTTAGCCAAAAGACTACAATTTCCTCTTAAATTGGCCTACGCCATTACAATCCATAAATCTCAAGGTATGAGTTTAGTTGCTGTAGTAGTAGATTGCAGTAATGCATGTTTTCCAGGGCAAATAGGAGTCGCAGTT
>MJUT01059370.1:361048-396300 GCA_002080005.1 Gigantidas platifrons
TCATAGGGAAACAATGGTCAATTTTGAACAAAAAGATATCACAGGGAAACAATGGTCAATTGTGAACAAAAACATATCATAGGGAAACAATGGTCAATTTTGAACAAAAACATATCATAGGGAAACAATGGTCAATTTTGAACAAAAAGATATCACAGGGAAACAATGGTCAATTTTGAACAAACATATATCATAGGGAAACAATGGTCAATTTTGAACAAAAAGATATCACAGGGAAACAATGGTAAATTTTGAACAAAAAGATATCACAGGGAAACAATGGTCAATTTTGAACAAACATATATATATCATAGGGAAACAATGGTCAATTTTGAACAAACATATATCATAGGGAAACAATGGTCAATTTTGAACAAAAAGATATCACAGGGAAACAATGGTCATTTTGAACAAAAACATTTCATAGGGAAACAATGGTCAATTTTGAACAAACATATATCATTGGGAAACAATGGTCAATTTTGAACAAAAAGATATCACAGGGAAACAATAGTTAATTGTGAACAAAAAGATATCACAGGGAAACAATAGTCAATTTTGAACAAAAAGATATCATAAGGAAACAATGGTCAATTTTGAACAAAAAGATATCACAGGGAAACAATGGTCAATTTTGAACAAACAGTTATACTACAAACACGCATCGTGTGCATTAAAGTTTGTATCTACGTTTTTTATCTAAATTGTGAAACCTGAATTTGTATGTCTTTTTGCAGTAAAGTTAATACAGGGCATCTTGTCACTGATCATCCGGTGACCGACACATTTGTGGCTTTATATGCTGTTGTGATGGAACTGAAGTCAAGAATAATTATGATGGAACTTGTATTGTTTGTCCTCTACCTATCGATGTGCTTGGCCAGGTTCCAATCTACTGGTAGGTTCTTTTTTTCTATTTGAGTTTTAAGCATCAACTTAACATAATAATTAGGCCTACGTTACAACATTTGCGTTTTTATTTTTATTTATATTTCATTTATCGCAGAGTTAGTAGAATATTTAACTGTTTTAACTCACTCGTTATTTTGCTGAAAAAGATGTTGGATAATGCTATGCCGTGTATTTGCAGTAACAATTATATATTGCAGACAGTGGATCAGCTGTAGCATTTTTGGACAGCATCTCAGAGATAACTCAAGAAAATTGCGAAGGCGGTGCAAACAATGCAATCGATCTTGTACCAAACTATTCTAGGTGGGAGGAATCAACACGCACAGCTAGATTAACATCCAATTTGATGACGTCGATAATTTTAAGACATCATGGTTCGGTCGACTCCCTCACTGACGGATTATATTATGACGTAATAAAGAACAACATTGCTGGTCAGTCTAAGATTTTTGCCTCCTCCATCATTCTGATACCTTGGTTTCATCCTGAGTTTGAATTGTTTGCTCCATACGCCTTCGTTCGAGATGCTACCATTCACGCATCGGACTTATCTGAGGCTTATGACTATAGGGAACCTGGTGCTGAATGGTGGCAGGTACCATCTAATAAAAACTATGATAATGTTGCTGAAGTTACCACGATGACTAAAATGCAAGGGTATGTAAAGTAGAAGTAAAAACTGAAAACGAAAAACAAAATAATACCAAACTGTCAGAACATTTTCTAATCAAAAATCGTCGTAACAGAAGTGAAATTGATACCGTTAACACACATATACATCAAAGCGACAAAGATGCCCAAATGTCCCGTTTATCAGGAGAAGTAATGTGTAACGTTCAACTGCAAGCTAGGTGCCATTTCACACTCATTTCAGGGTGCGATTTTTGTTCATTGTTGAAGACCCTACTGTAACTGTGAAATGCAGAACAGCAACAAAAGCGGTGTTCCTTTACTTGAATATATGTCTAAGTGAAATGTTCAATAGTCTCTCATGTATGCATGACGACTCACGTTCCTGGCTTGTAACATATAATTTAATAAAACAGTGGCGATGTTAAGCTGGTTCCCAATGAATTTTAGATGATCTGTCTTTCCAATCTTTTGGTAGCAGTGATATATCAGATATACAAGAAATTGGACAGTACTTCCCCTAGTAAACATATTTGTTCCATGTCTCAACCTCATCTAAGGCCAACATGTTAGGGCATTATTTTCTAACTTCTAACCATTTTACCAAGACTAATTAAAACATGCTAGTCTATTATTCAAGCCATTGATATTTGACCAATGAAAAATTCCGTTTGAAGAGTAGGTACATTCTAATATCTGGACCAACAACTGTGTTGTTATATCTGTGATGTCACGAGAAACATCTTATTTTCACGCGGATTTCGAACTCAACCCCCTCTAGATTTTCTCAACGAAGTTAGAAAACCTTTGTTAATGTCCTAAAATAATGCATATCCTATGTATATGATGTTTTATAGATACAACGAAAATGTAACAGAGACGTTATTAGTCGCTCTCAGAAAAGATGGACATTGGACGAAACCTTACTTTGATTGTGGAGGAGGAGACATCTGGATGACAACACACACATCTCCTATATTTGGAAGAAATCATGAAACCGGAAAACCAGAATTCAAGTAAATTAATGAACAGCCACAATGCATGAGCATTTCCAAAATCCAATGACAAAATTCATACCCCTACACACAAATACATGACCACTCCTTTCTCTGGCTTGGTACATGAGCTTCAATAAAAATAAAACTGGCAGGATAAAACTAGTTGTTTGGGCGCAAACATCTTATCTTAGTGACATGATGCGGTAGAAAATGATACATGAAGTAGAACAAATCCATGAGTTGTCCATATACGAGGGGAGAAAAAAGGAATAACATCATATTGCCAAATGGTTACATCCACATAACGGAGAAGCGAAAAAGAGGGAAAACATCACATTGCCAAATGATTACACCCACATAACTGAGAAGCGAAAAAGAGGAATAACATCATATTGCCAAAGGATTACACTCACCAAACTAATTATGACTAACGGTATCGATGGTGTAATGGCTAGCGTGCTCGCCACGAGTGAGGTAGATCATTGGTTCGATCCTCGGTTGGGTAAAATTGAAGACTGAAACTGGTATTTGATTCTTCTCCGCCTAGCACGTAGTATCAATGAATAAGAACAAAGACTGGTTTGCTCGGCGTTTATTTCAGTGAACTAGCACTTTAAAAATCCAACCACACGTAAGCGCGTTGGTCTAGAACAAAGCGGACATCATGTTATCGAACGCAACCCGTTCTCTCCGTGATATATCTGCAAAATTGCTAATTTGAAGTTAATCAATTGTTGCCTTCGCTAATTATGAACATTCTCAATTATCGATCCCTTGTCGCCATACAAAATTGTAAAACCGCATATAGACACACCATGTTTACAAAAAACAACGTGCATATAGCATTTAATCGGTAAATAATCTCATCATAATTACATAGTTCCCAATTCAAAAGTCAACCGTTACTAATTACATACTCACTAACCATACTCAGAAATCGATAATTGTAAGGTACATACCAAGATTTCGATAATTACTGATTACGCGGTCAATAATCGACAATCTTTAGAATATCACTGGGAAATTAGTTATAATTAGATATACACAGAGTAATTGACTTTTTGACATTTTTTATTTAATCCCAAGAGTATCGGAAAAGGATATATTTTGGCCGCTGTTGGGTACATCTTTCCGAAAAGTATATTGGCTACTAAGCTCCGTGCAGTTTTTGTATCCGCTGCGAATATGATTCTTCTGCTGGATACTAGTGGAGATTAGTATGCGGTGCGGAGGTGGAACTACAAGGAAGTTTGGTCCGTTAGTTGAGCGGACCTGGAACTACAAGGACATTTGGTCCGTTAGTTGAGCGGACCTGGAACTACAAGGAAGTTTGGTCCGTTAGTTGAGCGGAGCTGGAACTACAAGGAAGTTTGGTCCGTTAGTTGAGCGGAGCTGGAACTACAAGGAAGTTTGGTCCGTTAGTTGAGCGGAGCTGGAACTACAAGGAAGTTTGGTCCGTTAGTTGAGCAGAACTGGAACTACAAGGAAGTTTGGTCCGTTAGTTGAGCGGAGCTGGAACTACAAGGAAGTTTGGTCCGTTAGTTGAGCGGAGCTGGAACTACAGGTATTAAGATTCTTCTGCAGGATACTAGTGGAGAGTAGTATACGGAGCGGACCGGGAACTACAAGGAAGTTGGTTCGTTAGTTGTGTGGGAGGAATCAAATACACAAATTATCCTAAAGATGGAAAGTAAATGTGTTTAACGATCCATGAACGTGTAAGATAACTTGCAGTAATTATTACCGCATCTGTGGTGTAAAAGTTAGTGTCTTCGCCTTGGGTGCTCCGATCGGGTAAGAGCAAAGACTATGAAATTGATATTTCTTGCTTCTCAGATAAGCACGTATTACTAACGAGAAAGAGCAAATACGGGTTTGATCAGAATCAGGATAATGTGTCCGAGTAGCTGGACATGTATAGCCATGTACTGTTGTTTCAGTGAGCTAGCACTATAAAAAATCCAGCTAAGCGTGTTGGTCTAGTACAAAGCATCCCTCATCGTCATTTCAATAAATTTGCTTCTCTCGCCATGATATAGCTGGAATATTGCTGAGTTGACGTTAAACAACAATCACTCACGGTATGGTCGCTAGTGACCTGTGGTAAGGAAAAATAGTCATACCCTATCCATTTTATCCTCTTTTTTCCTCTATTATAATCTAACTGTATGCATTCGCAGTATCCATTTTGTTGAATGTGCAAGTTATCCTCATGTTCGTTCTCAACTTCTCAACACATATCTCCATTGGTGAAGTCATCTTACATATGCATAAGTATTGTAAACCGTCTATAGAAATTATGTATTCTCTAATTTTGTCATCTTCATTGCGGAAGCAAATTAAAATGTTGATGATCTTTTGATGGGTTATCTACACACATTATGGTAAAATACGTCTCACTGAGACCCACGTTGTGGAATGGGATGAATATGTTCCAAATAAAATCGAATTTAACCATAATAACGTTGCAATCATTTGCAGAGGCGTGACTTCTATTGATATCGATTTATCCATCCTTGATATCAACCAATGTGACACGAAAGAGCCGAGTGATGCATTCTTTAACGTGTTCCGGGGAACCCACAAATGTCCAGAAAACTCTGAGGTAATATTGTTTTTAAATCACATTGAATTATGAAAAGAAATCTTAAACAATGATGGTAATCAATTCCACTAATGTCAACAAAACGAACAATCACTTGTCACTCTTTTTTATTATTAATTGTCGTAGCCCACTGATCATTTTTCTTCAATAACAATTTATGGAATATTCACGAATTCAGACTTTCAAGAAGACCATGCATCGTGGGAATACAAACGATGAGCGCATTGAATAAATATAAAATAACGCGGAGGACTGACATCAATAATACACAACATTGCTTGGTATACCTCTTGTTGCCATGAATAAAACTCCCCTAATTTGCTAAAATGCTGTTGAAAGTGACATTAAACAGCCATGACCATTACTCAAGGTGATATATTAGCATAACCCTGTAATCTTCAACATGTGTCTGAATAGTATTATAAGCAACTTCTTGCTTTTAACTATGGTTTTCTTAATGTTAATGATACTGTATATTTCATTAACGCATAAATGTTGTATGACGATTAAAGGCTTAGAATATTATTTTCTTGTAGTGTAAATTTAAGCCAGGAACAGGACTAAAAAGAGGTGGATACCAGTGTGTCTGTAACGGTCATGGTTCACATAAATATTCTAAGCCCACAGTATTTGATGGAGCTGACCTGGAAAAAAAGTCTGCATCTGGTCACTATGTGACTAAATCTACATGTTGACTATGACACAACCTGTTTGTAAGTAGATGTCTTGTGTATATTTGTTCCTGTTGATATTGTTTTAATATACACCTCGCCAAAAGCTAAGGAACACCTATATCATTTTGCTAATATTTTTTGTTTTAGAATTAAATTTGTTGTTTTTTGTTACCACATTGTTCTTTCATCTATTCTTAATCGAAAGGTAAATTTTCACCTATCGATTTAATTTGCTTTATGTATGAAAACCCGATTTTACTATGCAACCCATCAGATTTCGCCTTGCAAGTTTCGTGCAATTAAACGTAACGTGTTTCTCGTGCTGTTGTTGTTGGTGTATACCATTCATATTCACATTTTGATGATGCCCAGACGTAAGTTAACACCTGAACAGAAATGGCAAGTCATTGGCATGCAAAATACTGGATTGAGTCTGCGCAGAATTGCCGATCAGTTTGGGGTGTCACACAGTGTTATATCCAGGCTTTTGAAGCGCAATATAGAAGCGTTAAAGAACGTGATCGTTCTGGTGGGCCACGTAAAGCATCACACAGAGATGACAGAGCACTATCGCAATCAGCTCGTCGTCGTCGATTACTCGACAACTGGCCGATTCATGGCCGTGTGAGTGTACGAACTGTTAGCCGCAGACTCAATTATGCACGTTTAAAAGCCCGAAGACCAATCAAAACACCTTTGTTGACTCGAAGACATCGTCATTTCCGACATCAGTGGTCACGTGACCATCGTAATTGGAATTTGAGGCAATGGCGTAGAGTTCATTGGTCAGACGAGAGTAGGTTCCTTCTACACCATATTGATGGCTGCATGCGACCGAAGAATACAGCATATAGGGAACAACACATTCTAGGGACAACAGCTTTTGGTGGCGGAGGTGTCACTGTGTGGGGATGTTTTTCTTTCGACTGCAAAATGGACCTCTACGTTTTGAACGGTACCATGACAGGTCAAACATATCGCCACAACATCATCCGGGATATCGTTGTACCTCATTTTTACAATCATCGTCTTGCAACAAGACCGCTAATCATGGACGATAATGCTAGACCACACAGGGCACGGATCGTTAGTGATTATTTGCGTCAGGAGTCAATGGACAGTATTCCGTGGCCAGCAATGTCACCGGAAATGAACCCTATTGAACATTCATGGGATGATATTGGACGGAAAATCAATGATCGGGTTCCAGCATGTCAGAATTTACAAGAATTGCGTGATGCCTTGGTCCAGGAATGGCAAAGTATACCTTGAGAACTGTTAACTGCATCAAAACAATACTATCATTTTTGGAATTCCGTCGCTGAACAGGTAAATCGGAATAGATGGAGTTACTTCACTGATATGGGAAAAATGGCAGCCTGGATGTTTAGAGGGAAATTTAAAATCAATAAGATATGAACGTGGTTCAACATCAGTCCTTTTAAAATTTTCATTAAAAAAGTCATATTTTTTTTTTTTTTTTTATTAGTTATAAATTCTGTAAAACCCCCAAATCATCAGTTGGTTTCGTTCTCCTTTAACAATTCTGATATGACATCCTGAAATCTACTCACGGGAACAAAATGGATAAAGAAGAAAGACATTTATCCATTCACTTGAACACCAGATTTTTCAAGGGGCTTACTCATGAAGAGATTTTGAGTGAAGTTGAGAAAAGGGTAGAATTAGACAATATTGGTTCTGTCCAAATGATTTATGTAGTAAAGTCTTTGATACAAATATAAAACACTTTCCATTCAGTGATCACGACTTAGTATACACTAAATTGAAATTAAATTACATTGAGAGGGGTCCGGGAATTTGGTTAATGCATTTTAACACTATAACTAGTGAACTTTTACAAATGCATTCAATACTTGGTGTGGTACATTGTGTATATGGAAGAACGAGATAGAAAGGTTTCGAAATATTCAAGAATGGTGGCATGTTACAAAAACTAAAATTAAATATTTGACAATGGAAATAAGTAAGCAATTAAAAAAAGGTCAAAGTAAAAAAGACATAGCAAAGTTTGAGAAACAGTTAGAAGATCTTAAATCTAGTACAGATGACGGCGGTATCATAAAAGATAAGACACTAGAATTAGACAATTTAATTATTAAAAAATACTATGCAAAAAAATTCGTTCAAGAATAAAATGGGCGGAAGAAAGTGAATGGTCAACTCGATATTTCTGTGAACTTGAAAAAAAATAGGGAGAAAACAAAATGTGGAATCGACTTAAAACACAGAAGGTAAATATAAATATGATATAGATTCAATAATTGACGAACAGATCAATTTTTACTCCAAGCAATTTACAACTGAGGAATGGGATGAAAACAGTGCTAATAAACTAACGCAACATATTGAAAGTAATTTAATGGGGATGAAAAAGAAACCCTCGAAATGGATGTTAGTATAGAAGAAATCAGAAGGGTTTTAAATATTTTGAAACCAAATAAATCACCTGGAGAGGATGGAATAATTTCTGAGTTTTATATAACTCACAGGGAACAAATCAAATACGAATTCTTTCTGCTTGTAAAGGATACTTTCGAGAGAAAAAAAGAACTAATTCCTTCACAATATAAGGGGGTTCTAACTCTATTACATAAAAGTGGGGAGCGGAAAGATATACGGAATTGGAGACCACTGACTATTAAACAGTGACTACAAAATAATTGCAAAAATTCTTGCAGAAAGATTAAAAGTTGTTTTACCAAAATTAATGCATTCGGACCAGAAAGAATTGTAAAAGGTCGTAATATCAGTGAAGCTAACCGTCGAATACAAGATGTAATAGAATATACTGATCGTGAAGATGAAGAAGGTATCCTAATATTTTGAGATCAACAAAAGCCATTCGACCGGGTAGAATGGGCGTGGGTGGATGGAACATGTACTAAGCAAATTTAACTTTGGTGATAAACTTAGGGAGTGGGTTAAAATGTTATTCAAATATGCACAAACATGAATCACACCAATGGTTTTGTGTCTAAATATTTCAAGGTCATGTAGAGAAGTGTGTCCAATAGCGCCTCTTGTTTATATGCTATAGGCCGAACCTGTAGTCTATGCTAAAAGGGGATAGTGAAATCCCTGGGGGGAAAAGATGGGGAATATATCGAGACTAAATTCTGCATATATGCAGATGACACTCAACTATTTAACAAAAATGATGAATCTGTCAAAAAAATTTTGATAGTTTAACTATATATAGAAAGGTCTCTGGTTCAAAGGTCAATTATGAAAAGACAAAAGGTATGTATATTGGATAGGCAAAAAATAACAGCCCTAAGTTTACAAAAATAGTTTGGACAAAGGATAATGTTAAAACTCTTGGCATTCATCATGGTTATAATATACAAAAAGATGAGATATGGAAATCAATAATAGATCAAATGAAAAATTGTGTCCATGTTTCGAAAAGTAGAAACTTGACATTTACAGGTAAAACTTAGTGAAAAATATCTTGATCTCTCTTTGTGGTTACGAAATTGAAATGCGGGGAATACCAGAAAAATATGTAAAAGAAATAACAACTTTAGTATGGGGATTTATCTTGGGAGGGGGAATTAAGCAAATAGATAGGACAGTTTGCTGCTTGGGAGTAGAAAATGAAGGCATGGGTATGATTAACATACACACCTTTATTGACAACAAAAGAATTAAGCTTCTATACCGAATTTTAAATGAACAATTAGAAAGTTGGAATGCAATTGGAAAGTATTGGCTCTGTAAGTTAGACATCAAGTTTTATGAAAAATATTTTGTTTGTAAGTGCTCTAATGTATCAACTCTAAATTTGAATATATTACCAAATTTTTACAAGATATGTATCCAATCATGGTCAAAATTACAGGAACTTATTCAATTGTGCAATAACGACTATGATTCCATTCTAAAAACCAGAATATTTTGTAATTCTTCAATAACATAAAAAAAAAACAAAAACCATAGTGTTTACTTCGTTTCTGCAAAGTAACTTACGAACTATAAACGATATATGGGATTCAAATAATAAACAAATTTAAAAGTTGTCATGACATAAACAATTTATTAATCGATAGGAGAAACTGTATTTCAGATTTTTCTAAGATTAAGAAGGTAATCGCCGAAAAGTTCATAAAAGTCTTAAAAGTGAAGCTGAAATAGTACCAGAACGTAGAGTTACCTTTAATAGTAGAGGTATGAATAGGTACTAAGGCACTTCAAAATGTTCAACAATATGACTGCCAAACTGGAAATAAATGTGCTTAAAAATCACGTGACCTAAACCGGAAATAAATTAAAAGACAAATCACGTGACCTAAACTATCTCCAATATAAACCGAGTAGCAAATAAAGTAATCGATGCAACGAGAAAAAAGAAGAAATACAGAACAATACACCTCTAGTCGATATAAAAAAAAAATAAAAATGATACAATGAAACGGAAAATCCCGAACTCAAAACGAATAACACCGAATCGTTNGCAAATAAAGTAATCGATGCAACGAGAAAAAAGAAGAAATACAGAACAACACACCTCTAGTCGATTTAAAAAAAAAATGATACAATGAAACGGAAAATCCCGAACTCAAAACGAATAACACCGAATCGTTAATCATTTGCCACTGCACATTCTCATTCATTGTTGTGATCATCTGCTGCAAGAAATCCAAAGTTTTCAGCTGTAGAATTTTAGGTAGTGTTATTTTTAAGCTTGATATTTTGTAAATAGGAAGAAAAATTACTGTTCTATGGGAGCGTTTCAGGTTGCACCTGCCTCATATTATCAACGATAAGCTAAACATTTTAATGGGTCAAATACAACAATATCACCTGATAAATTGAAAATAAAAATAATCCAGGGAATCTTTAAACAAAATATAAAACCAAAATGTCAGATTAAATAGGAAGAACAGTACAGGGGTAATATTGATTGGACAAAATTAAAAAAAAAATCAATGTTACTAATAAGGTGAAAGAATTCCAATGGAAATGCCTCCATAATATAAATTATACAGAACATAGATTGAAACAAATGAATTTGTCAAATGGAAAATGCCATCTCTGCCAAATAAGAGACAACTATGAAATGATGCAGTAGATATTTTTTAAATATCGTTCTGTGAAAAATAGAAGCAATATTAAACAGGTCTGGATTAACAGCTAATATAGAAATCAAGGAATCAAATATTATGTTAGGACTATATGGGGGTGAGGATTTAGACGTCATGTTTAATACCATAATATTTATCTCGAAGTGGAAAATATGGAAAATACGTAATAAGGTGAAATATAACCAACCTCGAATTGAAGATGAAACAATTTTCAACACTTGGAAAAATAATTTTTAAAAACATTTACAATGCACATTACAAACTTCTCGTATTAATGAAATTGATAAAAACAAATTAGAACTTATTCGGAATAACATATGATTATTTATTATTTATGAACATAAAGCTAATGCATGGTAATAACTGTACGTCTAATTATGTATATTATGATGAAATGTAAAAAAAAATGAATACGAAATATGTTTAAGCGGACTTTTTAGTTCTATTTTCACTTGCTACCCCTGGACAAGTGAGATTGACATAAAACAGGGACTCCCTTAATGTGCGTTCCTGGGCCATTAAGGTTATTGTAAACAGGAATTTTTTTAACTATTTTATGATGTAGAAAAAAGCTATCCCAATCCATATATACTCACGATTTCCATTTTTGCACTTGCATCTGATATTAGTTTATGTATAATGAATTAGCCAAGGAAATTCAATCAGGAAGATGCAAGCACCATTATCAGAGAAATTTAGACATTATATTCGAATCTGTGTTTGTACTGATAAAGAAAACACAGTAATCGAAATATGAACTGTAGTACAATTCCTCTTTTAGGGAACAATACTTGTATATGTCATAATCTTTTTTACTCCAGCGTTTAAACAAGCAAATGCAATTTGTTTTTATAGTTTGATAGAATTGCAAGCCTCAGATAATGTAAATAGTTATTAATTCCCAATTGAGTACATTTCGATATAAACATTTAATATCTGTCTGTTTTATATCCTTGTTATGGGCGATTTAAGTCATCATATTTTTTTTTCTTTTGGGACAATATATCACTGATGAAATGATACGAGATCCTATATTTGAAAATAACTCATTAGAATTAAGATTTAAAATTTGTGCAAATATCGTATAATTTCTTCTTTGTTTAAACATATTTTGCTCCAGAAAAGTATCATACACACGAAGTTAGATATCTACGTTGTCTATCACTGGGTCTTAACCACTCCTGGTGAACTATTAGTTCCCGGGGTATCATCCACCTAGTAGTCAGTGTTTCGGCATTGCGATGTTTTTTTTTAGATATATTTATGATTGAAATCTACAGTCCTTAAATAATGCAATATACACTTATTGACTGGTATGAGGGTAATACCACTTTTATTGTCCCCAAGGTACCAACTATTGTCCGAGGCAACGCCGAGTACAATAGTTGGTACATAGGGGACACTAAAAGTGATATTACTCGAATATCAAGTCTATAAGTGTTTCATTATATTGATCAAATGTGCAATTCAAAATTATTAATTGTAGGTCCTTTTCTGATGGCTTTCTAGTTCTACTATATTAGTGCTTTTTAAAACTAATGCATTTTCATGTGTGTGCATTTGCAGAAGAAATTAATAAAAACATTTTTCATTTAAAAAAAAGAAAGTATTTTACCAATGATTTCTTTTCTATTTTTCAGATGACCTGACAATGTAGAACTTTGANGCAAATTTTACAATAAGTATCCTATATAAATTGTGTGTTGTCAATAATAATTAATTTGAGTCTTATAAATAACCGCTGTATTTATTTCATCTTTTCGATAAGATGAACGAGAATTAAAATTTTTATTTATTTATGAACGAGAATTAAAATTTTTATTTAAACGAAGAGAAGTCACACACACATACACACCCATAGACGAGTTTTAATTTGTAAATAACTGGGATGCTTTATTTAGACATATTACATTAAATATAAGTCGTTGCCGTTCACTGCATTCACTGGGTTCGAAAAATTGTAGTTGTCTTAGATTGAGAGGGTCGTATGGAAAACCATCCAGAAATATTATTGTAACATTTTAATACATTATTTTACAATTATTTATTCATAAACAAATTTGTTGTTTGTAGGAGGGCTTATTTGTATTTGTTTGTGCATAGTGGTGTCCAACACATATTGTGTTGTGTTTTTGTTGTTTTTTTTTCTTCGTCTTGTGTGACCTGCGTTGTCAGTTACTCTATCGGTATAATAAAACACTTATTAACTAGATATTCGGGGAATAGTAAGTTTATTGACCCCTTGATACAAACTATTGACATTGGCTTCGCCTCGGGCAATAGTTGATATCTCGGGGTCAATAAACTTACTATTCCCCTCATACCCAGTCAATAAGTATAAAATACACTTATTGACTGGTATGAGGGTAATAACACTTTTATTGTCCCCAAGGTACCAACTATTGTCCGAGGCAACGCCGAGTACAATAGTAGGTACATAGGTGACACTAAAAGTGATATTACTCGAATATCAAGTCTATAAGTGTTTTATTATATTGATCAAATGTGCAATTCAAAATTATTAATTGTAGGTCCTTTTCTGATGGATTTCTAGTTCTACTATATTAGTGCTTTTTAAGACTAATGCATTTTCATGTGTGCATTTGCAGAAGAAATTAATAAAAACATTTTTCATTTAAAAAAAAAGAAAGTATTTTACCAATGATTTCTTTTCTATTTTTCAGATGACCTGACAATGTAGAACTTTGATCTTTTAGCAGTTTCAAATAAAGATATTCATACCGTATTGAGTTATGTGTTATTTTTATTATTGACAGCTAATTGTTTTATTATCGCTTATTGTTCCCAAGCACTCATAAATATTACGTGTTCCATTTTTGCCTTTGATTTTAAGTGTACATGGGGAAGGTTAGTACAGAAACGTGTCGTGTGGCACTACATTAGATATCTACGTTTTAATTAAGTGTTAGATTGTAATGATGTTATCACATTGGGTAGTTCTAACAATCCATATTTGACATATTGTCAGATTTATAACACGACGGTTGCCACTAGTGGAGCAGAAACTGTTTAGCCTTCCTCGTGAGTTCACTCTCTTTCTGTCTCTGTATTGTTGTCGCATATTGTTTGGTTTTCTGTGTTGTGTTTTGTAGATCATTGTTTGTATTTTTGTTCTGTTTCTGTTTTACCATTGTATTGTCTTTCCTTCCCTTTGCGTCTTCTACCTTGCCCCTTATGTATCTTTAAGCTTATTTATTCGTTCTTATTACTTCATTAGTTCCACACATTGCTCACAACACTTGAGTTCACCCTCGGTTTTAGTGGGGTCCTCGCTGCTCATCTCTTTAGTTTTTTTGTGTTATCCTATGAGTCCTTACGTTATGATTTCCGTGTTGTGATGTCCGTTACGTTTCCGCACAAAACTATGTTCGGTTCGTCTGGTTGTTAGGGGGTTCATTTCGTATCTACGGCATTTGTGTTTGTTTGCGCATAGTGATGTCCAATACATATTTTGTGGATTGTGCATTCTTTTATTTTTGATAAATGTGATATAAGTCAACTCCGAGTGTGCATGTCTGATGTTTGTCGGTGCATATTATTAAATGTATGGAATGGTTATAATTGTATCAATGATTAACTATGATTGTTCAATATATACGGGCTTTGAATTTAAACGTTCTTATTTTACGTAAATTGAATTTAACATTAAATTACAAAAGTTAGAAAAAATCGAAGGGGCAATTAAGAATGGAAAACCAGAGAAACAGTCAATAGTGGAAACAAGGCACAGAAAGAAGACGAACAAAACAAAGTACACAACATAGATAAAACTAAAAAGATGAGCAACCATAAAAACACCATGGATAAACTCAGTTGCTCACGAATGGTAACTAGTCCCTGTTTCGTATAAGATACCGTTCGTGCTACTCAGCGATAAAGTATTGCGTTCATAGAGGAAGGAAAATATCTACACATTATGGAGAGAAATAAATATTTCGTAATGGTCAACCAGTTCGTGATGATAACCCTAGAATCATTGTAGGGATGATTTCAGCCTAGTGGTAATCGTCTTCAACAGTCATGTTTAAATATATTTTTTTATTTGAAATGACATCAAAAAGTATAAAATATAAATATTTGATCTCTAAACAATGACATTAACAGATACCAGAAGTTTGATCATGATTACAAAAAGAAAATGCTGGTGAATCGGTCATGCATCCTAAAGGTCTTCGAAAGTACGATTCATGTTCAGCTTTATATCCAAATTCAATATTGAAGTTACACATTTCTGATCGTAACCTGAAAAAAAAATGTGCAAAGTACGTATATATATATTGTGAAAATAATTCGATATATATGTGGATTTATTTAACATGTTATTTGTTTGCATGTTTCTTTTTTTAAATTACTTTTGTTTTGTTTATTATTCATGTTTCTAGGGGCCCGGGTGGCTCAATGCGTTAGGTCGCTGGATTTAACAACTCATACAATCCTATCACCAAAACGGTGTGGGTTCGCGCCTGGCTTTGTAAATTACAAAAAAGGGTGCATTCGACCCGCTGCCGCAAGTGATAAAGTTTACCAGTTGCTTGCCCATGGTCGGTGGTTCTCTCCGGGTACTCCGGCTTCCTCCACCACTAAAACTGGTCGCCATGATATAGCTGAAATATTGTTGAAAGTTGCATTAAAACGCCACAAATCAAAATCAAATCATGTTTCTAGTTATCAATGTGGAACATGTATACTGCATTTGAGGCATTGACTCAATATCGTTCTGACACGTGACGCTTCCTCAAATGGGCTTATAACAGGAGTAGATGGTTCAAATTGCCACTCGCATATTTGTATGGTTTAGTTCATTTCTACAATGACGACGTCTTAGCATTATGCATACAAAATGTAGGGTGCGGAATCACACCATCATTTCATGCACTTAGATATTTAAATACATTTTGATACAACATTACTAATTTTATATGATAAAATGACTTCAAAATATCAAAACGTTAAGAAATTATAAAACGGGTGTGTGATCGACTGTTTTTCTTTTCTTTTTTTCTGTTGTTCGTTTGGCATGGTCTAACTGTGTTGTCGACATCTATTGTCATACCTTTCTTCTGATATTCATGTTATATCCACATTTAAGCAAACCACACCTCTTATCAATATTAACATATTTACCATCGTTTAATTAGCATTGCACTATTATATATTGTTTACTTACCCAAAATCAATCTTCTTTGGACTTTTATTTATGTATAGACATCTTGCAGTCTACAAAAGACAATAGTCAAACAATTATATTTATCCAGGAATGAAATTAAATCTGCCTCAAAGACTTCACTACCTGTGGCATTTTAAAGGATAGAACAGTGTGGAGATACCAAAGGGGGATAATCCGATGTCATTATTACAATACAATGACTAAAAGAAAGCAAGAAAAAGACAAATAATGGTCGACAAGACACTACTCAGAAGGCTAACGATTGAGCGACACGAAACATCTGGGTGAATGCAGGTGCTCACCTAGTTACACCCGCCGAGTTACTCTTGCTAGGATAATCCGATCATAAGGCATTGAAATGGGATAGACTGCAGGATTTTTGTCTACGACAAACCAAACATACAACCTTCATGATTACGAGTTTTGTCAAATTTTAATTGCCATGTTTAATCATCTTTAAAACAACAATAACAATGACATATATAGAATAATCCCTTTGAATTATTACTCTAGACATTAACCATATTCCAAATACCTTTGAAAGTATTTGCAGTACTAAATATAATTTTAACAAGTTCTCTATAGTGTATGGGAACGATATATGTCGTATCAATGTTTTTTTCCGTATCACGATATAGTAATTACATTCCAAACCATTTGTACATATAAGAGAACATGAACCGGATGAGGCGCATAATATAGTGTTTAATTGTAATCTCAATACAAACATCGATACTAAGAACATTGTGAGAAGAGTTTGAGGAAGATAATCAGAATCCGTATATCAAAGAAGAACAGACAACAAACACAATGGCAAAAAGAAAGTACAAAAGAGCATATTATTCCTTAGTGTCTGGTGGCTAAAAACATACAGTCATCTACATAAATGTTTTATGAATTGGGACATACCAGAACGTCTCCTCGTTGTATTTCAATAGGTCCACCTGGTATATTGTAGGTTTCCTAAAAGACATAACATATAAAAATCATTATTAATATGTTTTATTTGTATACTCATATGAGTCGTAGTTTCTTCAAAAAATTGTTAAAGATAAGAATATTCATGAAGCTAGAGCCTTTAATTTCACATACAGGTATATTTATGACGTTTTATCTATCAATAATTCTAGATTTGCAGAATTTCTTCCATTGATATATCCTCCAGAGCTGGAAATTAAAGAGATCACATATACAGCTTCATCAGCATCATTTTTGGACTTATACCTCGAATTTGACGACAGTGGTCAACTCAGTACTAAAATTTATGATAAACGAGACGACTTCAATTTTAAAATCATAAATTTTCCTAATATGTGCAGCAATATACCAGCTTCTCCTGCATATGGTGTTTACATCTCGCAATTGATTCGTTATGCAAGAGCCAGTAGCAATTATTCTGATTTCTTGAAGCATCATCTTTGTCTGAAAAACAGGCTATTGGACCAGGGCTATAAAAAGATTCGCCTTATTCGATCTCTTAAAAAGTTTTTATTCCGATATCAAGATCTTGTCGAAATATATTCTGTCTCTGCAGAACAATAGTAAAAGATACATTTTCATGATTTGGTATACGTGGTTACAATGTCAAAAATATTTTTTGTGAATGTGTGACGTAAAAATGCTTTTGACATATACGGTCGTAATCAAAATACTTCAAAGGACTCATAGTTGATGGTGATGGTTCACGAGATATATTAGATACTGAGTTTGGTACTGTTTGACTGCTATTTTGCCTGTTTTTTCTAGTATTGTTGTAAATGCTGTTTTAGTGACAACGGGAACCTTTGAACCGTAATGGAAGCGAGAGGTTAGCGCCGCAAAATCTGATTCAATCCACCATTTCTTTAGAAATGCCTGTACCAAGTCAGGACCATTGCGGTTTTCCAGTTTCCCGGTTGTTGACTGATTTTGTCTGTTTATTGATTTATGAGTTTTGAATTTCCCTTTGGAAGATTGCTCTGTGTACGGTAATTTTGTTATTACCCTTATGTAAACAGAAAACAATGTACAATATAAAAGAGAATACATAGAAAATATAACATGTAAAATAATCATGTATATGCAAAGAGACAATAATAAACAATATAAAAGAGAACGCATGAAAAAGTAAATTTACGTTTAATATGAACGCGAACAATCAGGTGTATTTATAGTTTAGCATTGAAGACTGCGAAATGGATACTCAAGAAAAGTTGTAAGATACCAAAGTGGTAATCAGAAACCATTAAATCGAAGGACAGACATTACGAGACCTTTATCAGGTGATAAATGTCATAGGTGTCGGAGGAAAATCATGGGAACAATTGCACATTAGCATTTGACAGGGTTTGGTTTACACTTGTTCATATGTATAAATGTTTACATTAACAATGATATAAACAAGAAATTATAATGTCCTTCACTTTCTACAGTCACCGTTTTGTCACAAAATCACAGACAATCAAATGTTACATGTATTGACAAATTAAAAAAAAATTCTCGTAGAGAAAGGTATATTTGGAACATCCCATCATAAACGGTAATTATTGCACTAGTATTAAAGTATTGTTTTTATATACTGTACCCTAGGTTGGTCTTTAGACAGCTGACTTCCTATAAGATTCCATGTACCATTTCTTACTATATATCCCTCGACAAGTAATCCTACATATGACAGAAAAGTAAATGATAATACAAAAACGTGAACAAAAACAATATAGAAAGACAAACACTAGTTCTAACAAATGATAGAGACAAACAATCCTCAACTTGAGCAAAGATAATAAAGTTATAAGATCTTGTGTACAGACAAACATAAAACGTTGTTTCTATTTCCACAAATGCTAGTTGATAAAGTGCTGGATGTTTTATTAATCTTCATGAGAATGGTACAAAAAGTACATTTTTGTCAAGAAATGTATAAGGGTAATAACAAACAAAAAAAAAACACGTAGAGCAATCTTCCAAAGGGAAAGGCAAAACTCATAAGTAAACAAGCAGACAAAATCATTCAACAACCGGAAAACTGGGAAAATGTATGATACACCTATTAAGTGATTTAACACCACCAGAAGACACATTTGGTCAAATATTTTTAGAGCGTTGACATAAGCAAGTATTCGAATAATCCGATGTAGCTGGAACATTTAGCACATATCAACATAGTTTGAATCGACATATCTAACAAAACGAATTATTATCGATCGCGATGATAAGATAGAATATATACTGTTGAATAATCTTGAGTTTCTTACCTGAAAATAATCATCTAAGAAATACAAGATTTAAAGTATATATAAAAATGGCATAATAATTCCACACAAGCACATATGTTTCATACTTACCATTGTGATGTGTATGTAGGTAGTATCTATAAGCCATGACTGCTGGTTTGTTCCATGGACAAGCTATATCTGTGAAGAAACCTGATAACGAAAGTTATAATGCAGACTGGTAAAAAGAACAAAGTTATGTTCTAAGTATGTGTATATGTAAAATATAAAAACAAAGCCATTCAATAAAATGAATACTAAAATGTTGTTTTACTTTGTAAGCTATTGTTCGTCAATAGATTGGTAGGCAGTATTTTGGATTACTGTTCCTGTTTATATAACACATGCTTGATTTCCTGTGTTTAGTTTCATTCTACTAGTCCACTACATGTTTTTCCTCAATAAAAACGCAGTTCATTTTGATGTGTTAACTGGTATGTCAGTAGTATCCTGAGACGCAGATGAATATGAACTTTGCCTTGGTTTGTAGGATCATATGTTGGTATGTTAATTTATATGTTACTAAAATCAACTATATTTTTAAGTTAAAATCTTCAGTGTTAGATGTCTTTGCTGGTCGTAGCAACATATATTTACACACAAAGTTATTGGATACTTCCAAGGGAAAATGTTAATTTATTGTAATGGAGTGTGTTATTTATGATCACTTTTAATTTTGCGTTCTACATTTATGCTATATAGTATTTCTTTTTACAATGAAAAGATCAGTATATTTGTACACAGGTTATAGTGTGAAAATAATCAATGTTCTTACCGTGGCCACTATTTCCTGGAATGAATCCTGAGTTTAGCAACAGGTATGATTGATAAAACAGTTTGCCACTGAAAAAAAATAATTGTATTGTAAAAAATAATTCTAGTCTAAATAGTGTGTAAAATTTTGGTTAAGGTTAACCTTCAATTTTGGATTTTGGAGGCAATATTAATAAAAATAAATACAGTAGTAAGTAATACTTACGATGTGCTTGACAGTGACAATGTAACACATAGGGTGTGATTGATAGTGGTGATGTAATACTTACGGTGTGTTTGACAGTGACAATGTAACACATAGGGTGTGATTGATAGTGGTGATGTAATACTTACGGTGTGTTTGACAATGACAATGTAACACATAGGGTGTGATTGATAGTGGTGATGTAATACTTACGGTGTGTTTGACAGTGACAATGTAACACATAGGGTGTGATTGATAGTGGTGATGTAATACTTACGGTGTGTTTAACAGTGACAATGTAACACATAGGGTGTGATTGATAGTGGTGATGTAATACTTACGGTATGTTTGACAGTGACAATGTAACACATATGGTGTGATTGATAGTGGTGATGTAATACTTACGGTGTGTTTGACAGTGACAATGTAACACATAGGGTGTGATTGATAGTGGTGATGTAATACTTATGGTGTGTTTGACAATGAGTAATATTAATGGAGTGTTTGACAGTGATAAATGACATACTACTTACGGTGTGTTTGACAGTGACAATGTAACATTAGCTGCTGGTTCTGTTGCCTCTGTTAAAATAAATTCGGATGAAATATAACGAGAACCAGAGGAAAACAACAAGTATATACTAAAATAAATTACAATCTTTACAATGATGTCTACTCATATTTTATGAAAAATGCCATCAAAGTAAATGTTATAACCTATTTATAAATATAGAGTAAAAATAATATCGGAAATTTCTTATTCGATATTGACATAAGAGAACTCTTCTAAATAACAATCACGTGTTGCATAGCAAATGATGGTGTAGTATATCGATATTTTTAAAAAGATTACTTTACAAGAACCCAAAAAATGTGCAGCCTACATAGCGCATAATAATACAAATACAAATGACAGAATATATCTAACAAAGAATTGTAGAATGTCCATTTATATTATTTTTCTGAATTATGATGTACATACCAATAACATCAAATATTAAGAACAATTTTAAATAATAAATATCTCAAAACACGATTCCAACACTATCCAGACGAGAAACCAAAATGGTGTGGTTTTTCAATTCCATCTCATTACAGGGATATCACGAATGTAATATGACTTGCATTTAGATATATGATAAAATATATATATATATATATATAGCATACTATTTTGTGTCTTCTCCGACCATTGCTACTTAACACGATCAGAGAGTGCATCTATTGAGCGATCCAAATACTAACACACCAGCTCACTACCAAAGCAAAGGCAGTATAACAAGGCAAAGCACCAAAAGCAGAGATGGAAAGACCAAATAATCCAGAATGATATAGTGAGTGTCGAGAATAACGATATCACTTCAGATTGTGACTAGAAATGTATTTATAATTTACTGATTAAGACCTTATAATGTTACAGAAATGACGATTTTGTAAAATGAGCAGCGAATTCCACGGGTCTTTTTTTTTCATTATGTAAGGACACAAAACGTCCATTGCTTCTCATGAATATTATGAATACGTTTCATTGGTTAATCAATTTGACAAGAAAGATAACTTGTTTACCTTCTGCTTTACGTGAATATTATACATACGTTTCATTGGCTGATCAAATTGACAAGAAAGATAATTGTGTTTACCTTCTGCTTAACGGGAATAGTATGGATACGTTTCATTGGCTGATCAAAATGACAAGAAAGATAACTGTGTTTACCTTCTGCTTCACGTGAGTTATATGGATACTTTTCATTGGCTGATCAAATTGACAAGACAGATAACTGTGTTTACCTTCTGTTTCACGTGAATATTATGAATACGTTCCATTGACTAACAATATTGACAAGAAAGATAACTGTGTTTACCTTTGACTTCCTCGCTGAAGTGAACCTCGATCAGTAGGTACTTGTATTCTGTTTTGCGACCGACTGCAATGCTTAGATCTAAAAACATATATATTTATATATTATTCAGTGGGATTAAGCTATCATAACATGGACATATATTTATTATTAGTCACCTGAAGCTATTATTATTTTATTTTTATGTCATTACTTTAGCATGACTCAATCACACGGTGTCCAAACGTAATATGGTTTTGCTTTATTAGACTGTGTATTTGTTCATTGAAGATTATAATATATTTGAACATTTCTAGGTGCTGTTCGTGTTCCTCGATCTTTATTTTTCTGAGTAGTGTATTGTAGATAATTGTTTGTCCTTTTTCTCTTGTCTACTATATAGTCTGTCCTTCGCTTGACGGCTTCTGATTGCCCTTTTAATATATTCAAAGACGAAACCAACAATATATTAGAGAGATATAATATCCGTATGCACATAATGCAATATATCTAATGTAGAACAACAATAATAAGCGCTGTTCTCTACTTTTTTTTTTCCTGTTTGGAATATTTACACTTCAACCAACTGATGTTTGCATGTTTTATAACATATTCCTTACAGAAGGCTTTCACTTTAAAGACATACTTTATGGATCTACAGGTGTTAATGGAATTTCCTTAAGTCAATGACATCCTCTATTAAATTTTTAGTTATCATAAAAATTGTATAGATAAATAATTGTCATTCAATTAACTGTAGTATATGTCGACCACACTGAAAAATTATGTCCTGATCAATGAGAGGGAAAATTATGTTTTACTTCTTTTTCAGTTTAGTAAACAACCAATTGAAACATTAATCTCTGTTTAATCCCTCGTCTGTGTCGTTTATTGTTCTTTACTTTAATATGTGTATAAAGGTAAAGCTGCATACATGTAGTCTCTCGTGTTCATTTATACCCATATCCGTTCTTACTAATTTATAAACAAAACAGTAAAACAACAAACATGTACACCGCCCTAGCCAAACCAGAAGCTATATGTGCTAAATATTTGTAAGTCGTGCAATAATTTCAAGTTAAAAAGATAGTTATATTAATTTTACCTTTAGGAGGGGTAAATGTATCGTGAGAACCAATTAAATCATCCCATCCAACGAAATTGACAGCTGCTCCATTACAGTTTTTACCTTTCAAATGTGTTTTACTGCATTTCCTACGATAAGATAAAATACGATAAATATCTGAATGATAGGTGATCATAGGCAGCTACTGAATCAAGGGTTTCAATTGGGTAAGTTGAAGTCATCACTTCGAAAGTTATCCGGTCGCCACCATGACTTGGTTAACGGTTACGGAATATCTTGTCACAAATGACCACGGATATCTTCTGTTTGTTATAGTCATAATGCGGTCCTGTCATGAAAATCACCGGGTGTGCAACAAGAGTAAAACGACGGGTGTCACTAGTGGAGCAGGAACTACTTTACCTTCCATACATGAGTTTATCTTCGATATTAGTGGGGTCGTGTTGCTCAGTATTCTGTCTAGTGTTTTGTAGATCATTGTTCTTTTTCTTTCGTCATGTTCATCTTCGATTTACTATGCTTCTGACTAACCCTTTGATATTTGCAAACTTCATGAATAAACGTTAGAGAATACCGATGTACTATACGTGTTCTTATTAATTTACTAATATCGGAGGTAAACTGATACTTTTTTTTTAACAACATAATCATATTTTATTCAAAAGCTTGTTGCATATATAATGCGATTCCAAGTTTCTCTCAAAATTTCCCTGTGAGATTTAATCATACAAACTAATTCTTGAGAGTGATTAAGCGAATGGTATTCGTTGAATATATAGGTATTTGTAGCAGTACAGGTATATGTAGGTAGAAAAAATTGTCAAAACTAGTAGAAAATATCCTTACCATAGATTAGTATCAGATGCTGGCTCTCCACATACTCCTATAGACACATGGTGTACTAATTTGGATTTGGTGTTTACTTCTATCAAGGAACTTTCTATAATTTAGAGAAACAAAATGACAGTTTATTGTTAAGAAACAAAAACTATTTTAAAAACAAAATTGTCCAAGGATATGTTTGGTTTGGATTTATTGTGCTTTATACCAATTTCAACAATTTTTCAGTTATATCGTAGCAGTCAGTTTTATTGGTGGAGGACACCAGAGAGAACCACCGACATGACACAATCAAGAATAGAAAACATTTCGCACTGTACAAATGTCAAACTAGTTAATCCTGCTCTTTGACATGTGCCCGTATCAATATAGTGAAATAAGTTCAGATCCATGATGCGCTGTGTAAATGTTATTTCCGTTTAGTTCATGAATTTCAACAAAATACGGGAGAAACCACGTGCCTCAAAAAACGTATTATATTCCATTCCTAAAACAGCAGTCATCTTGTACGATGATTTATTATTTCATTTCAAATACACGTATGCATCGTGTGTGTAAGTGCGATTATGAATTGTGTATTAGAACCGTATATATCAACTAAAGTGTCATCAAAATAGAAAGACTGGAAAGTCAAATAATTTAAAAATGATCGGGAGAAATAATGTCAACGGGCCTAAACAGAATAGCCACATGTAAACTGTGTTCTGTTTATGTTTTATACGTTCAATCAACACAAATAAAACCGTAGATGTCAACTTTCGTGTGCACCATACGCATTTCTGGAATAACATTCATCATGTACGCCCAAAGCCAACGGATTGGCTAGCTAAATAATGTGTTAGTATTTGGGAGCAATAAATCTAAGAGCCTAATCAAGATAGACAAACTCGGCTACGGTTACCTTGTATGAGGGAGGAGAACCTTAGTTTTTATTAACAATTATATTATTTAGGAACTGTAAATATCCATAATAAATATATCTCATATACCATGTCAGTGCCGAAACACTGACTACTGGGTGGATATATTTGTATTTCATCATAATCAATTTAAAACAATTAGCGACTACAGAGAACGTTAAGGCAAAACGTTGCCCTGAAATAACTTAATAAAATAATATATAATTTGCTCATAGTAACACATGAAAAGCAACTAACCTAGGTACTTCTCGTCAAACCCGTCTAAAGGATGGGCATAGCACATGTATTCTCCTTTCTGAAATACAAACATATGGAGATATAACACAATAAAGGGTGATTTCGCGAAACATATTGATAAAACAAATCAAACAATAGCTACTTAATTCCATTTAATTATTAATCCTATTATTCATAAAACAAATATTGGTTATCTTTTGCGATACACTACCATCTAAGACATTCTGTATAAGGTCACGTCACGGTTCTTATTTTTAATAAAGGTGTTCAAAGAAAACAATTGGGCAGAAATGTTTCGAGAAGCTAATAACTCATTGGCTTTCATCTTACAATTGTCTTTCATTTTAAAGCGTGTTTCTATCATTTTAGGTTACACATTTATATATGGACTTAGGTGTGACCCCTTTAAAAACGTTTGAAAATGATTCCATTCCATTTAATTTTTATGTTCGTTTTTTACATTGAAATTGACAGTAAAATAGCAAAAGTTTGATTTCAAGATCGTACAATATGTAGATTGCTAGTGACAATATTCTATAATACAAAGCCGGCCTTGTAGGGTGTGGGTGTTCTCTGTAAAACCTGCAGCTTGTTATTGTGTGTATTTGAACAGACGAGAGTATATAGCTCCAGCGCGGGATCAAATTGGGAGTAATTGGTTCAATTGTCTTACTTCCGGTCCTGCCCAACTATCTATGCAGTAGTCCTTTATTATTATCAGTGCTATCGCGAATAATAATACATAGTTCAAAATATATCACACAATATGAATGTGTCAATCTAACTTGTTTGTTCAATACGTAAAGACAATTACCCGATCTGTTGTAACAATCGGCATATTAACTGTGATTTCATCTAGTCTGGCTCCTGTTAAAATATATCAATATAATTATTAATACTAGTTTAACCCCGCCACTTTTTATTGAAGTGCATGTACCAAGCCAGGAAAGAGAGCGGTCATGTGTTTATGTTAGTTGTATCAAATTTCCCGGTTGTTGACTGATTTTGTCTGTTTATATACGTATGAGTTTTGACTTTCCCTTTGGAAGATTGTTCGGAGTTCGGTAATTTTGTTATTACCCTTATCTACGAATTTTCGATTTTATTTTTAAATTCTTCCCGACAATAGAGTAATTTTGTGTTTTTGTTTTCAACTTTATTACGTAAAACCTTACTAAAAAAATCAAACGTACAATTTCAATATATTATAAGGAACCATATGGATGGCTCCGATCCCTAACTAACTTACTGCTGTGTAAACAATTACTTACCATATATTACTGCTAACAAAACAGGTATACTCCTGTATAATATATCCATGTCTGTGTTTCAAAGTTATGTTATATGGCTGTGATAGTATGTGTAGGCTTTATATATTTCTACGACGTGTTTACATTACTCGTCATAGAAAGATAAGGAAACTTTTATTGACGAAAGATGACGTCATAGAACATAGGGAATGGTCTGGATTGGTTTGTTGTTCCTCTTTTCTCTTATCAGTCATGTCGTCAAGGGGTTTAGTACATTTATACATTTGTACTATAAGCGTGGTAGTTTCCATGTGTGTTTATTTCTTTTCATGTCCTGTTCAATGAAAATGCGCAAAACATCCCACCACGAAAGTAGGTCTGGTAACATATACGTAATGTCGCAAATTAGGACTAACTAAAACTCAATCGAAATGTTTATCAATTGAAATTCAAAATATGCCAACACAAATATATTCATGAGTCCAGTATATTAGATCATTTACATGTCATTCGTATACAAAACTGTATTAATATTTATCATTTTGAAATATGCGAATAAAATCCAAACCCAGGGAAAATATATGTGATGGCTTTGAAAATACATATAAATGTTGGGGAGTTAAACCGGATACTGGGACCCAAACACGTATTTCTTAGATACAGAATCTCGCCTGGCCATATAATAAAAACGTAGATAGCTAATTAAGTACACATGTTCACCTTGTTATGTACAACGATTTATGTAATATTTGGGTTCAATCATAAGTTCTTAGAACATCTTCAACTTGAAGCAAAATCCTTGTATGGGTCTTTTGAATTTCCTATTAACGTCAAAATACCCAACACTATCACAACCAAATGTTCTTTTACATAGATCAGTGATAATAATTCTTCTAAATCTTTTAAAAGTCATAACCATTGCAAAGAACCATATAATGATTAATGATGCATAGTTTGTGTACACTCTTAATTAAACATTTCCCCAATAATTAAAGCTGATTATCTTTCTAGATTTTCTAGAATTTCTTAACAAAATAAGTTTGTAGAAGATCTCACCATTGAAGGAAAAATATAAAAAGTCAAAATATACTAGCAGACGAATAATAGCTGATACAAGTACATTTCGCATTTGAAGAGAGAATTAGGAATGCATTGCAACACGAATAGACACAGGAAGAATGAATCAAAGTTCTCACGTCTGAGGAAAGTAGTACAAACGTATTTTGAGGAAAGTAGTACAAACGTATTTTGAGAGAGATGACAACTCAAGGATGACAACAGACAATTACAAAACAGACAGTCAAATGGCAAACATTTTTCGTGCTTGATGCACTCAAAAATTTGTACATGAGTGAGTGAGTGAGTGATTGTTGTTTAATGCCAACCCAGCAATTTGTCAGCTATATAATGGCGAGAACAACTTAATTTTCAATGAAATGATGATGGTGTCCACTTTGTACTAAACCAACACGCTTAGTTCGGGATTTGTATAGCTGGTAACTCACTGATAGAACAGTCCGCGTATAGACATATCGCCCCACTCGGACAAATTGTCCTGATGTCGAGCCAACCAGTCTTTGCTCTTTCTCTTAATGCTGCGTACTTGGCGTAGAATTAACAAATACTAATTTCATAGTCTCTTCTTTAACACGATCGTGAGATGTCGGCCGTCGCTGAAAAAAATGTAACATAACATCTGGATGTTCTTCTCTGATCTTTTACATTTTTTTCAGCGACGGCCGACATCTCAATATCAGGACAACAGAAGAGAATCAGACACTTGCGACATCAGATAGAGAAACAGAGAGGACAATGAGGTCTGATGAAAGGACGAAAGTAAAAAACATTTCTGAAGTCATTACAGAAGTGGAAGACATTTGAGGTTCTGAAATCAATGTGTACCGATATTTATGGCCAAGAAGATCATGTAAACGGTTCAGAGAGAAGCAGTCGGTGCTATTCTGCTAATCCTAAGTCAGAAACATACGTTTCAAAAGGTCTGTCAGAGAGAGGTGATGCATCAATCAAACGACGAGCTGAGGATGACTGTTTACCAGCTTGTGGTAGTCTCTATGTTTTCGGGAATGACAGCCCCCAACAGAAATCAGAGCAAGAATTATTATCGAGAAAGCATTTAATGCGGAGTTTTATTTAGATGAGGAACAACTATTAAAAGGATATGATGGAACTTGTGGAAGACCCAAAACACTGGTCAAGGGATATGGCATATATTATGATGCGTTTATACATGATAAAGGGCTTTCTGACGATGTGATAGCAGACATATAGCGGGAAGAAATAATGACAGGTACAAAGGAGAAAATTTACATAGGAATATGGCAAATGCATAGCATTTCCTCTGTTCTAAATGCCAGTTCGTTCTATCTATCCGGAACATGGCGATCCTGAAGTAAAAACGCATCTAAATAGAATGATGTATCTAAGAGATGGACGTTCAGACATCAAGACACAAATTGTTGGACGATTACGAGAATGGATACCAAAACATTTTGTGTCAGTTTTGTCATTAAATATTTTGAAAGTAAAACTGACGTTGGTTACTTTGTTTGTTTGATGGTGTTTAACGCCACTTTCAACAATAGCTCAGTTATTTCGTGGCGATCAGTTTTATTGGTGGAGGAAACCGGAGGAAAAAACATCGACCTGTCGCAAGTCACTGACAAACTTTATTACATAATGTTGTACACCTCGCCCTGATCGAGATTCGAACTCACAAAATCAGTGGTGATAAGCACTGATTGCATAGGCAGTTGTTAATCTAACTACCATACGATCACGGCCACTATTGCCCTTTCATAACTGCCGCAAATCTGCGAATGAAAATCGTTTACAAGGAGTTGATACATTGCACTGAGAGAAAACGATTGAACCTGGATGCAAATATAGAAAAGACAAAACTGAATACCTTTGATATCAGCGATTGTTTTGGAGATTGTTCACATACTTTGTCTGTATAATGGACGAACGTACCCTGGATTTGTCGAGAATGTTGACATTGGAGCCCAGTATGTTTGTCGAATGCATGAAAAAGTAGGATTGAAAAACGACAACTGTTTCTCTTGTCCAAACAAATTCCGTGATAGAAACTAGTACTACAAAGACGACATACTTCGAGTCATTTCATAACACGAAACAATCAAAGAAGCATCTTCACACTACAAAGTTGACGACTCCGTGTATAAGATATAAGCTGCAGAACTGTGAAAGTTATTTGATATACATAGTAAATTATTGATGTTATTTTGTTTTAATTTCTAGTCAGTAAAAGCAATGTTTGCTTTTTTGTCCCCCTCAACATAACGATGATTTGACTTGATTTGATTTATTGTGTTTAACGCTACTTTCAGCAACATTACAGTGTTATCATTCATGGCGACCAGCTTTAGTGGTGGAAGAATCCGGAGAAAACCACCGACCATTGGCAAGCAACTGGTAAATGTTATCACTTGCGGCTGCGAGTCGAGTGCACTCTTTTTGAAATCTACACACCCGGGCACGAACCTACGCCGTATTGGTGATATGCATGCATGAGTTGTTAGGTAATCCAACTACCTAACTCACTGAGCCACCCGGGCCCTCAGCATAGTGATGATGTCAACTATGTAACACAAATGCCCACTACATGTGTATAACACTATAACCTTTATTTCTCTTCTTCTTCCTTTTAACGTTAGTTAATCTCACTCTTTAAGTGGTAAGCTTTTAAAGCATTCTGAAATAATGTATGGTATGCATTAAAATGATAGAAACTGAATTGTGAAAAAAATACCGGTATTTACAGGTTGTTATTCTTGAACTTTTAATTTAGCAAATGACAAAATCGATCATGGACGCGAAATTTATGCTTGATAATTATAATAACCATAGTAGATAGAAAAAGTAAAATATTATTATTATCTTTTGGCCAAAAGGTTCAAAAAAAATATTAGCAGAATCCATATCGTTGCGTAGTTGGCATTTCTTTGTTAAAGGTTGTCTGATATTGAAGAGTTCATTTGTATTATTAAAATTATTACTATCTGGAATATTGCCATTTTTTAAGAAGAGTTTGAAGATGCCAATGGAGCGATCAGAATTCGTATATCGAAGAACAGACAACACAATGTTCAAAATAAAACGTAGAAAGGACAAACAACGATCTACAAACCATCCCACATAAAACTAAATGCCGAGTAACAGGAACCCCACTAAAAACCGTGGGTGAACTCAGGTGCTGCGGAAGGGTAGGCAGTTCCTGTTCCACTAGTGACACCCGTCTTGTTAATCTAATTAAAAAACCGGTGATAAGTCATGAATGAGGAAAGAACCCATATAATGTTTGACATATTGTATAACTGGGCGAGACCATACTAATCTTGAATTTTATACATAATATTTTATTCTTTCTTCATCAAAAGTTGATAGACGTCAAAAGCATTCGAAAACTTCATATATTCCCTATATATTTCATACAAAACTGCATTTAAAAGCCACTTTATGCCCGGTTGTTATCATGTTTTTATCAACAAAAAGCAGAATTAACTTTAGCTTTAAAGTGGGTTTATACTCCGGATGCGACAGCTATGCGACGGTTTTGAGATGTCGCTTTCAACATCACTATCCCATCGCAGCGATAACGCAGGTCATCGCTGACCATCGCTAGCGAAAATTTTCGTCGCAAGGATCATCACAAGCTGTCGCAGCAGAGTTGAAACTATTTTAACTTTCTAGCGATATCGCTACCATCGCTGAGTAATTGCCATCGGAAGCCATAATATTTTTTTTCTAAATCACTAAGCAACACGAACTAAAAACGATAGTAACGACGCGCGCGACAAAAAAGTAATGATTTCGCAATAGTATCACTTCAACATCGCAACAATTCCTTCACTCGTCGCATCGCTGTCGCAACCGGAGTATAAATGCACCTTCACTCTACAATTACATGGTACAACACAATTTTATAAACTGAAAAAAGTCATAATACCAAAATTTAAATTATTTGGATTCCCATTATTTTGACTATGATAGTAATATGAGGGTTATTCCAGAAACGTGTCGTGAGCACTTCATTATATATCGACATTTTTATTAAACACAAAATTGAATTCGAACAGAACACAATAAAGTGCCTGTACTTTTGTAGACAAGTAATTTAAATGCTGTGTTTCAATCTTGATAATTTGAAAAATGTGTTACTAAACACATTTGCAAATCACTACTCTCAGGGCCGTACATGTAACCACCTTTTACCACTTTCTATATACTAGTAATAGTAGTTCTATAAACGCCACACCACCATCGGAAAAACTACGTGAATTAGCGTTAAACACCAATCAATCAATTAATCAAGCCATCGGAAAATTAACATAATAAGTATATACTTTTAACCAAAATATAATTTCCGATGCCATCTCTTGTCATCTACGCATGTGATCGAAAACTTTTCAATAAAGTTTGACAAGTTTTCTTTTGGTTGTCCTCCAGACACAAAGCACATCATTTTTTCGTCATTCGTTTTTTATTTACGTTCTGTCGTTTAATGAACATTATTTATTGGGTACACCCCTCACGGCCTCTAGATTTGTTTGTATTCCCTAAAGCAGAAGATTGACATATGTTGTCGCAATCATGTAGTAGTTAAATGTCAATCTATCTATGCAATAAATGGCGGGCACCACTAAAGTTGATAGTTTTATCCTGCCCCTGGCTAGGTATACTAGATACGTCATTGTGTGATTAAGTGTCAGTGATTTTAATGTGGACAGATCGGTGGTTCTCTCCTGGTACTTAGGTTTTTCTCCGCAAATAAAACAAACAGCCGCAATAGCTGAAATTGTGTTGAAAGTGGGGTTAAGTACTGATATATCCTTCAAAGACAGAGAGGCTACACGCGGAACAGAGACTGTTTACCCTTCATGAGCACCTGAGTGCTGTTTGATCCATAGTTATCTGTGTATTGGTTTGTAAATCGTTGTATGTCCTTTTGCCGTTTTTTTTTTTTAAATATTTTGCTATTGTGTTGTCTGTCTTTCAATTTACGGCTTCTGATTACCCCTGTGGTATCTTCAAACTTTTTCCACTAAATCATATTCAATATCTCCTTCGGATTTGTAGTATGATAGAACAATAATATGTCCTATATTATTAAGTGATTGATTAACAAAATTGAAATATTTTTTTTTATTTTATTGTAAAATAAAGTTCTTGTAAAAAAACATCTAAAGAGTATCTGTATTGCACTTCCTAGACCTGTAAAAAGAAGAAAATGATTTTACAAAAAAAAAATTAAAAAAATTAGGGGTATTTTTAAAGCAAAAACAATATTAGCTTTATTAATTGAGGGATATATGTAAATACATACGTGTGTCATTTAAATGATGTTTTGCTTAAATGTTGATTCGGTATAATTGAAAGTAACAGGTCTTTAATTTCACAATAATCTATTTGTATTATTAATATTTGCTGAAGCTAACTTTGAAACGCATCGAACCTGTACGAAGTGAGTGAGTAGTTATTATGTAACGCCAAACTGAGCAATTTTATTCAGCTAATTCATGGAGAGAACACGTTGCATTTGATAAATTGATAATAATGTCCTCTTTATACTGGTCCAAAGCTTTTATATTACAATTAGATTTGCATAGTACTAGCTCACTAAAATAACTCGCCGCGGGTAGACTTGTCACTCCACTCGGACACATTATCCTGATTTTGAGCCAATTAGTTTTTGCACTACCTCCTTAATGTTGCATGATTATCGGAGAAGCAACAACTACCAATATTATTGTCTTTGGTTTGACCCGATAGGTCTCATGCCCACAAATGCCATGACCTGTATTAATTTTGTATCGAAGTGGATATGTTATAGTGATATTGATGAAGTAAAATATCAGAATAAACGATTTATTTTGTCTATATCAGTACCAAAGTCATGAACAAAAAATTGTGTTTTTATATGCTTTCTTAAAATTTGTCGTAAGTGCTAATTCATTTGTAGTGTTGTGATATTTTGCCCATTTCATCAGAGTTATTCCCCCTTTCTCATGTCGTGTATGTTACCAAAAAAAGAAATTATGACTTACCAGGTGATATATAAGTTAATGCGATGAATCATGAATGGTTCTACCTGTAAAAAATATAACTCAAGTTAGAACAAGACTAATAATCAAACAACAAATATAAAAAGTTGTGTAGAAAAATTATCATTGTTTTATTATTATCAATTAGTGTAGCGTGTAATGGAATAATTATGAGAATATGTCAAACCATTACTGCGTAAATAATAATGTTGCTGTTATTTTACACTGAAGAAATTACTAGAATGAATATTTTCTTAGCCTTGTCTACGTTATATTGTTTTTTTTTTTGTACTTCGATTTAGGGTTTTTGATTACCCATTTGGTATCTTCAAACTCTTCTGTATTAACTAAAATATAATTAAACTTAATATTCTAAAAATGTACTAACCTTCTTTGTAATTCTTTCTCCAGTTGAGCATTAATGTTCGTAATCCCAGCTAGTACATTTGATCTTTTACTCAGCCCATCTTCAAGTTCTACATTCACATTCTTAATCCCTGCTAGTACATTTGCCTCTGCTCGTCTAGTCAGTCCTTCCTCTAGTTGGACGTTCACGTTCTTGATACCAGCTAGTACACTGTCATCTCTTTTGTTTAGTCCTTCCTCTAGTTCGACGTTCACGTTCTTGATCCCAGCTAGTACATTGGCATCTCTTTTATTCAGTCCGTCCTCTAGTTGGACGTTCACATTCTTGATACCAGCTAGTACATTGGCATCTCTTTTATCCAGTCCTTCCTCTAGTTGGACGTTCACATTCTTGATACCAGCTAGTACATTGGCATCTCTTTTATTCAGTCCTTCCTCTAGTTGGACGTTCACGTTCTTGATCCCAGCTAGTACATTTGCATCTCTTTTATTCAGTCCGTCCTCTAGTTGAACGTTCACATTCTTGATACCAGCTAGTACATTGGCATCTCTTTTATTCAGTCCTTCCTCTATTTGGACGTTCACATTCTTGATACCAGCTAGTACATTGGCTTCCCTTTTATTCAGTCCTTCCTCTAGTTCGACGTTCACGTTCTTGATCCCAGCTAGTACATTGGCTTCTCTTTTATTCAGTCCGTCCTCTAGTTGGACGTTCACATTCTTAATCCCAGCTAGTACATTGGCTTCTCTTTTATTCAATCCTTCCTCTAGTTCGACGTTCACGTTCTTGATCCCAGCTAGTACATTGGCATCTCTTTTATTCAGTCCGTCCTCTAGTTGGACGTTCACATTCTTGATACCAGCTAGTACATTGACATCTCTTTTATTCAGTCCTTCCTCTAGTTCGACGTTCACGTTCTTGATCCCAGCTAGTACATTGGCATCTCTTTTAATCAGTCCTTCCTCAAGTTGGGCGTTTACATTCTTAATCCCAGCTAGTACATTGGCATCTCTTTTAATCAGTCCTTCCTCTAGTTCGACGTTTACATTCTTGATACCAGCTAGTACATTGACATCTCTTTTAATCAGTCCTTCCTCAAGGTGGGCGTTTACATTCTTAATCCCAGCTAGTACATTGACTTCTCTTTTATTCAGTCCTTCTTCTAGTTGTACGTTTACATTCTTGATACCAGCTAGTACATTGTCATTGACATCTCTTTTATTAACTCCTTCCTCTAGTTGGACGTTCACATTCTTGATACCAGCTAGTACATTGGATTCTCTTTTATTCAGTCCTTCCTCTAGTTG
>MJUT01059370.1:397504-443901 GCA_002080005.1 Gigantidas platifrons
GTTTACATTCTTGATACCAGCTAGTACATTGGCATCTCTTTTGTGCAGTCCTTCCTCCAGTTCGACGTTTACATTCTTGATCCCAGCTAGTACATTGGCTTCTCTTTTATTCAGTCCTTCCTCTAGTTGTACGTTTACATTCTTGATACCAGCTAGTACATTGGCATCTCTTTTGTTCAGTCCTTCCTCTAGTTGTACGTTCACATTCTTGATACCAGCTAATACATTGTCATTGGCATCTCTTTTATTAAGTCCTTCCTCTAGTTGGACGTTTACATTCTTGATACCAGCTAGTACACTGTCATCTCTTTTGTTCAGTCCTTCCTCTAGTTGGACGTTCACATTTTTGATACCGGCTAGTACATTGGCATCTCTTTTATTCAGTCCTTCTTCTAGTTGGACGTTCACATTCTTGATACCAGCTAATACATTGTAATTGGCATCTCTTTTATTTAGTCCTTCCTCTAGTTCGACGTTTACATTCTTGATACCAGCTAATACATTGGCATCTCTTTTGTTCAGTCCTTCCTCTAGTTGGACGTTTACATTCTTAATCCCAGCTAGTACATTGGCTTCTCTTTTATTCAGTCCTTCCTCTAGTTGGACGTTTACATTCTTGATCCCAGCTAGTACATTGGCATCTCTTTTATTCAGTCCTTCCTCTAGTTGGACGTTTACATTCTTGATACCAGCTAGAACATTGGCATCTTTTTTGTGCAGTCCTTCCTCAAGTTGGACGTTTACATTCTTAATCCCAGCTAGTACATTGGCTTCTCTTTTATTCAGTCCTTCTAGTTGTACGTTTGTATTCTTGATACCAGCTAGTACATTGTCATTGGCATCTCTTTTATTCAGTCCTTCCTCTAGTTGGGCGTTTACATTCTTAATCCCAGCTAGTACATTGTCATTGACATCTCTTTTATTTAGTCCTTCCTCTAGTTCGACGTTTACATTCTTGATACCAGCTAATACATTGGCATCTCTTTTGTTCAGTCCTTCCTCTAGTTGGACGTTTACATTCTTGATCCCAGCTAGTACATTAGCTTCTCTTTTATTCAGTCCTTCTTCTAGTTGGACGTTCACATTCTTGATCCCAGCTAGTACATTGGCATCTCTTTTATTCAGTCCTTCTTCTAGTTGTACGTTTACATTCTTGATACCAGCTAGTACATTGTCATTGACATCTCTTTTATTAAGTCCTTCCTCTAGTTCGACGTTCACATTCTTGATACCAGCTAGTACATTGGCATCTCTTTTGTTTAGTCCTTCCTCAAGTTGGACGTTTACATTCTTAATCCCAGCTAGTACATTGGCATCTCTTTTATTCAGTCCTTCTTCTAGTTGGACATTCACATTCTTGATACCAGCTAGTATATTAGCTTCTCTTTTATTCAGTCCTTCCTCTAGTTCGACGTTTACATTCTTGATACCAGCTAGAACGTTGTCATTGGCATCTCTTTTATTAAGTCCTTCCTCTAGTTGGACGTTCACATTCTTGATCCCAGCTAATACATTGGCTTCTCTTTTATTCAGTCCTTCCTCTAGTTGGACGTTCACATTCTTGATACCAGCTAGTACATTGTCATTGGCTTCTCTTTTATTAAGTCCGTCTTCTAGTTCTACGTTCACATTCTTGATACCAGCTAGTACATTGGAATCTCTTTTGTTCAATCCTTCCTCTAGTTGGACGTTCATATTCTTGATACCAGCTAGTACATTGGCATCTCTTTTATTCAGTCCTTCTTCTAGTTGGACGTTCACATTCTTGATACCAGCTAGTACATTGGTATCTCTTTTATTCAGTCCTTCCTCTAGTTCGACGTTCACGTTCTTGATCCCAGCTAGTACATTGGCTTCTCTTTTATTCAGTCGTTCCTCTAGTTGGACGTTCACATTCTTGATACCAGCTAGTACATTGGCATCTCTTTTGTTCAGTCCTTGCTCTAGTTCGACGTTCACATTCTTGATACCAGCTAGTACATTAGCTTCTCTTTTGTTCAGTCCTTTCTCTAGTTGGACGTTCACATTCTTGATCCCAGCTAGTACATTTGATTCTTTTGTTCTTTGAAAATCATCCCTGATTGAGGCGCTGGATGATACTACAAAATATAATATCAAATGTTAATATATTGTCAATCAAAATAAAGTGATCTTATAGTTGGTGCTATATATGACTGTTATTGAAGTTGGTTTATTTTTTTATACATTGATATTAATAATTCAAGAACAAGTCAAATGCCTTTGTTTGTTCATTTCATTCACATTTATTTTTGATTATATTCCATAGATATATTGATATTAAATATATTTTAATATTGTGTATATGACAATTTATGTCATATAATATGATGATTAATATTATCGAATGAACGGCTGATTTAAATAGGAATATGATATATCAATCAACGGATGTACAAAAAAGAATAATAACATTGGCTTTCGCTGGTTCCCCGCTAATCACATAACATTATTGGATAGTAATCGGAATAATTTGTGTCAGCGGAGAAAGGATTGGGTTTTTTTCAGTAAACTTTCCCTATAAAAATCTAACAAAGCGGGTTGGTATATTACAAAGCGGACACCATTTCATCAAAATGTAACTGGTATATATTATTATGATATAGATAGAAATTGTTTTCATTAGATGCTAAGCAACAATCACGCACTCGATCAACTCGGACAATAGTTTCAATGCCAGCCTCCAATCAAATAAAAGATAGCGTTTTTGTTTGTAAGGAACCATTCTACGAGGGTTTTAATGTATGTTCTGTTTTTGGGTGAATGCCACGCTTTTTTGCAGATTAATAATCAATGTATCTATGGAGAATACAGTTCTATATGGGCAAAACAAAAGTGCTATACCATTGGTTGTTGATGTTCTAAAAATGCTATAATTATTGGAGGAGTACCCGTAGAAAACCAGCGACTTATCGCAAGTCACTGACAGACAGTATCTCTAAATGTTGTATCGAGTACACCACGCCATCAGTTGTTTGGTTATATTATGTATGTGACATTAATATTGCTGAAATATTATTTACATAGCTTAATTCATCAACAAATGAGTCCATCTATATGAATGTGTGTGCTGCTTTTTATTGGACAAAAGACAATAGAAATGTAACACTCACCTGAAACCAACACGCTCAAAATGATTAAGATATTCATCTGGTGTTCTCTGAATATACTAATAGTAAAATAATTACAAATTTGACAATAAGGTCTTATCAGCCTGCTTTTATAGTGAAATAGTTCAACATTCCTAATATCTACGTAATAAGTAATCTGCGTAAACCAACATATTGTCGTGAAATATTTTCACATGGTGCCACACGTTACCTGTTTGCACTTAAAAGTCTTATCTAATTATATGACTAGATTGTAACACCGAGTTCGGGGGAAAAGTCACCAGGTCTAATTATTCTTAAGTTGCACACTTTAGAAAGAAAAGTTTACAGATACCAAAAAGGTAATGAGAAGCCGTAATTAGGAGGACAGAAAATACAATGACCAAAATATCCATCAAGCACCACACAAAATATTTATTTTAAAAAAAATTGTATTTTCTGTATATCTTCATATTGAATGAAAAATAAATAATACCACACTGTCGGAACAGTTCCTAAATATTATAGAGCAATAATATAACAAGACAAAATAGTAACCCTTAATACACATCTACATAACCGCTCACTTCCTTTGTTTGGTACCGGTGTCATAGAGTAAACCTCCCCCATAGTAGATTAACCCCGCGTAAGATTTACTATATAGTAAACCTTCCCCCATGGGGGAACGTTTACTATATAGTATTTATTCCGGATAGTAAACTTTCCTACATAATCGATTACAACAAGACACTATAGATTTGTGCTTTTTTACCTTTTAATCATAACCAGATATAATTAATGGTATATAACAATTAAAATTAACACGATTAAGGTGCTAAATTCCGAATCAATAGTAATTATCCGGATTAAGGGGGAACATTTACTATATAGCAAAATATCCGGGGGGGGGGGATGATCGGCTATGGATGGCGGAATGTTTGCTATATAGTAAATTTTTCCCCGGGGGAATATTTACTATATAGTAAAGTATCCGGGGGAAGGATTACTATATAGCAAATATTCCGAGGGGGAATGTTTACTATATAGTAAACATTGATATGCAGAAGGTTTGCTATACGACACCAGCACAAGACGGGACTAACCTGTTTTATGGGACTTAGAAACGGTTCCCATTTCATTTTATGACTGTTTATAATGTGTTGCCTACATACATTCAATTGCATTTCAACATTTTACTTTAGAGTTTGCTTCTGTTTCAACAACTTTACATTTAGAATATGTAAACAGTGTTGTCATTTTCTCCATTTTATTAATGAACAATTTGGAGTTAAATGACATCATGAAGCAAGAAGAGTTTGATAATACAAAAGGGGCAATCAGAATCCGAAACTCGAAGAACGATGAACAACACAATGGCCAAAAGAATAATGACAAACAACGATCAACAAAACATGCACATAAAACTAAAGATCGAGTAAAACGGACCGCGCTTAAAACCGGGGTGAATTCAGGTGCTCCGGAAGGGTAGGTAGTTCCTGTCTATCTTTTTTTTTAAAGTTCTGTTATGTTATTCTGTCCTTTCTGAATGATTGCGTGAGCTGTATTTCAACCGGGATATGCGTGTGGACGAATAATTTTATTGACAAAGAAAATGTGACAATATTGAATAGGGGTATTTTCAATCGGCTACCACCCACAGAACACCTTTTACAAATAATAGTATATTAGGACATGGCTCAAATGGTCTTGTAGATGCAATGTGAGTGACATTTAAAGAAGCACAATTCCGTCCCATCCTCGCCACAACTTATGTTTTAGTTTTGAACTAGACAACCAGCGAACTTCCTTTTCGGAGATGGGTATATGCTATTTCCGAACATCATGTGGGTAATGTTTTTAAGACCTGATTCAATAAGGAAAATTGCTACAAAAGTTTGTGCATAGAATAAATGTAAAATGTCAAAACCAGAGAACAGAATGAACATACTGTAATTAGAAACTTTACAATTCGTATTTATGTTTATTAAATAAACCGAAAGGGCAATCAAAAATGGACAATACAAAGAAACTGTCAACACAGGGTACACAAGACGAAGAAAAACACAACATAATATGCGTTGGACACCACTATACGCAAGCAAACACAAATAACGTAAATAAGACATGAGCCCTCCTACAAACATCTGGAGATAAAGGTGAACCGAATTATGCAGATAATACTAGAACAGTAAAAGTACACGCATATTTGTCTTGAACTTTTGATACTTGTAAATAAAAACAGGAACATCCTGGTTAGTGTCAGGAATTTACCTAAAAGTTCCAAGTAATCTTCGTCAACAATACGACGTCATTTTAAGATAGTAAACAAATTGGAATGTCATGACTGGATAAGGCCGAACTTTCCCAAGCACTCGGTTCCTATATAAATGGACAATCTCACAGAAGAATGTTCAGATATATTATCAAACTAGAACATAATGTATTACCTGTACATTTGGTTAATAACATGTTGCACAGCATTAGCTTCTGTAATACCTAGCAATAATGTTGATAAGCTGACAATATCAATGCCGTTAGTTGAAACAAAATACGTAAGTAACTAGCATTTTATTTTTATTTATTTTAAAAAGTAAATAGCAAATCCATCTGAACATTGGATAAAAATGAAAAAGAACTAAGGCGCAGTGTTTTTAACATTGTTTTACATCTAATGACATTTTCGTTGCCACAAAGATAACATTTTATTTGAGAAATAAAGAACAGCGCTTTTAGAAAGTGTTCTACATCTGAAAGGTTAAGTGAATCCGCTAATGTTCGGAATACATACATATCAATCCATTGCAATTGATGTTTTCCAAAGAGAATTGTGTTTAAAACACATCATTTGCTCATATACATGTCAGAACATCAAATAATGTATCTCTTAGCTGTTCGAATGATTTCGTAGTTGCTGAGACACAAGTGCATAATTGTAAATTAAGACATGGTGTGAAGAGATAAGCTTTTCTAACTCATATACCGGGCAACTCATTTCATACCATGAAATATGTTTTAGCTGACTGTGTGGATGTTCGTGATATCTGGCAATTAAACCCTTTATACTATTTGTTTACAAAATAATCTCATAAAATTCCATTTTATATTTACGGGGGGATGCTTTTTGGTTATGTTTTTTGTTTGGGTGTTGAAGGGGGGTTGTGTTAAAAATAATCCTTATAATTCACATTTTTTATTTACCGATATAACATTTGGTCATACATTATATTGTTTAATGTAAATGTGCTGACTAAACTTTCACGACAAAATATGGATGAAATATTGCCAAAGCTTGCATCAATAGACAATAATAATAATAATAAAATAGACAGGAAAGTGAGCGGTCATGTATGTGTGTTAGAGGTATTTACCTCTGTCTCTTCGGGTTTTCTATTGAATTTTGGACCTGTTCCGACATTATGGTGTTGTTTTGTTTTTTCTTCTTTTTTTCTTCATTTCATTAACATATTAATTGTATGATATTTCTGTCTTCTCTCATTCCAGTCAGATCAATATATATGTTATGCTCAACCTTTAGAAGAGATTGGAGAAAGCTTCGTTGGTATGTATATCGAAATGTTATAATATATTTATATGCAATTGTTTGTTACAAAGAACACAGAAATTTCTGAAATTCTAATAGAATTATACTTTTTTCGGACACCTTGATTTCTTTTAAATTTAACCACTGCATGACTCTGACTGTTCAAAGATTGGCACAAGACACAGAGCTGTTTTCGGAAGCCATGATTTCTTTTAAATTTGAACATTGCATGACTTTGACTATTCACAAATTGGCACAAGACACATAGCTTTTTTCGGAAGCCATGATTTCTTTTAAATTTAAACATTGCACGACTGTCTATTCACAACATTGGCAATATTTCGTGCAAGACACAGGAAGAAGACAAACAAAACATCAAGACAACACAGAAAACAAAACGATGATCCGCGTTCGAGCCTATTACAAAAAAGGGGGAATAACCCATGTGCTAGCGAAAGGAGTTCGTGTTTCTTATTTAGACACCAACAATGTAACTCATAAATCAATTCGAGTAAAAGTATTGACATCGATATTGGAAAGACAAAATGTACATTAAAATCATATGATTGTTTTACAGTAAGTTCTTTGACAGAAGCTGATAGATCAGTTGTACATCATGTAGCTACTGGTGTTTGTGAAGAACCATACTCTACTGATTCTACATGGTAAGTATACCTTATTCTAAAATGTCTATGTTCAATGTTACATAATTCTGTTCTTACTAGAATGTATCAATAACTCGTAATCTGATTGGATATCGTCACTTTTTCTACGTCATTTGAAAGGAATTTATAAATCAATATTTCCGTTTACTGTACTACTTTTCTTGTAGCGTTACGGCGCAGGAATATGAAAAAATAATCCACCAAGAATTATTAGTATTTAACGTCGAAAACAACACGATGTCCAAGAATAAGAATTATAAGGATTAAACACTGTGTTTTTATGAAATTATGTATGTATGAAATCCGGCAAATCACTCGCAAGCTTTACATAAAGTCCTTCGGACTTTTTTCAGTTTGTGAGTGAGTTGCCGGAGTTTATACATAGATAATTTCCTGAAAAAAACAGTGTTTAATCCTATAATAATATAAGTCGTATATTATAATATGCAAGTATAACATAATCTGTTATTCAATGAATGTATCATGTTACCATGCTTGTGAAGTGCTAAAAATGAAATATGAAAAATAATTATGACACAAAGGTATTCTAATTTTATTCCTTCATTTGGCACGGCCTTGATATCGTCGAACGTGGACCAACATACTCAGTATATAAACCCATAGACTTCCCGGCAACGAAATACAATGAAAATATTATTTCATTAATTGCATAAATTTATAAATTACCTGTCTAATTCCTCTGTTAAAATGTTGCCGTGACAATCGTGTTATAGCTAAAGAGAACTGCAATTTTTAGGCATAAATATGCTTTGATATTGTGTTTTATGCTAAGCAGAAGAATTAAAGAAATAGCAAATTGCTTCTTTTTTTTCTTCAGTGAAGTTATCAGTTATAGAATACATGTTCTGTCCGATATATAAATTAGGAACTATATAGTGTATCCACACAAACACTGGGAACTTTATGCTCAGTCAGTATAAAGAGATAATCCAGTAATGGTATCTGGTCTTTATGTATTTTGTTTGTTTTATTTTTGAAAATAATAACTGTGACAAAATGTCATCGTAACAAAACTGTTGTATAAATATGCTTAAATGTTTTACGCATCTTGAAACTTCTTGTTTTGCAGGGATTGTACCCTTGGACAAGGACAATTATGTAAGGGTGATGCCGTCAATTTTGGTGGTTGGGATGAATTTACAAAGAAGAATGGTCTATTCGAATTTCCTAATGGTAAGAGTTCATCATAGTTTGACAGAACAGAACATACGCATTTTTTTTCTTAAAATTTAGACAAAACACTCAAAGGAAAATGAAAATATTATGTGTCTATACGTTCTGAGTTCCGTGTTGTGATGTCCGTTACAATTCCCGCATAAAAACAAACAATGCTCGGTTCGTCTTTACCTGTAGTTGTTTGTAGTAGTGATCATGTGATATTTACGTTGTTTGTGTTTGCTTGCACATATTGTGCTGTGTTTTTGTTTTGTTATTGTTCGACTTGTGTGTGCCCTGTTTCTTTTGATTGTCTCTTCGGTATTATCTAACGTTTATTTATTACGCGACCAATTATGTATGATATAATAACAGAAAATGTGAAAAACTAATATTTACACATTGTATTTTTAAACATTATGTTAGTACTTATGTTATTGATGTTTTATTACATTTCATTTCAGACGTGTCTTTAAAAGTAGGATCAAAAACTAAAATGAAATATTTTGTTATTGAAATACATTACATGGATCCTGTTAAAAGTAAGTGTTTTTATATTCTAATTCTGTAAGTTCACTTGTTTGCTTTTGCTTAGCATTCAATCTCCACAGTTGTGGGTGCCCCGGGTGGCTCATTGAGTTAGGTCGTTGGATCTAACAGCTCATACAAGCATATCACCAATACGGCGTGGGATCGCGCCCAGCGTTGTAAGTTACAAAAAAGGGTGCACCCGACTCGCTGCCACAAGTGATAAAGTTTACCAGTTGCTTGCCCAGGGTTGGCGGTTCTCTCCGGGTACTCCGCCTTCCTCCACCACTAAAACTGGTTGCTATGATATAGCTGAAATATTGCTGAAAGTGGCGTTAAACACAAAAATTCAAATTCAAATTCCAAAGTTGTGATCTCTCAACATTTCAATAAATGCGTAACTATCTAATGTAGTTCTCGTAATGAATCTGAAAATGTATATGTGTAGTAATTTATCCATAAGAAAAGTTTGAAGAAACCAAATGGGTAAACAAAAACGTAAACCAAAGAACACGTAATACAATGGTCAACAGAAAAAGTGCAAGCAATGATCTAGAAAACACACAGAAAACTAAAGATTTGAGTAACATGAACTACCAACAATCCGATGATGAACTCGGGTGCTGCTGAAGGGTACACAGTTTCTACTCCGCTGTTGGCACATGTCGTCGTAGCATAACATACGTAACAATATCTTCCTGGTTTAAAAGGGATTATAATGATACCTTATTTTTATTTCCAAATTTTTTCAATACTAAGACACCCTTTTTTCGTCTTGGACTTTGTTATATATAGTAGTCACACAATGTTCTACTCCAGCGTTATTTCTTCTATACATTAACAATATGGTTGTTCATATTCATATTCACTACGTATCGCTAATCAAAACTGCATTTGTGCCTGCAAATTCCCAAATTAAAGATAGCTATGTCATAAACAGTGGTTTCTCTACTTGTGTGTAAATTTGTAACAATAACACACAATGTTTTTTTTTAGACTGTTCTCATTATAATACCGAATTGTTATAAGACTGTTCTCATTATAACACATAATTGTTATTAGACTGTTCTCCCTTTTTCAGAACCTAACACGTCAGCAGCTAACGTCACACTTACTTTCGCTCCCCAATCGTAAGTATCTTTTTATATTCACTTGCATATGTAAAATAAAATAATGTCCTCCAAACAAAATATCATATGAAATATTATCCATGGACATTATTTTATAATGAAATAGTGTCCTGGACATTATTTCTTAATGAAATTGTGTCCTGCATCATGAGATATTGTCCATTCTTACTGGACATTATTTAACTGTGAAATAATGTCCGACATCAACTGGACATATGATATTTTTATGCTTCACATATTTATTCTATACTTTATTTCAAAATATACGAGATTTCTTTGTCATAGAAATAATATTTATTACACTATATTTGATTCAATTTGAAATATATTAACAATGTCCAAGTTTTGAATTAGAATTATAATTATCTCCCTGAGTTAGGACACAGTTCCACTATGATATATTGTCCTCTAAGATAATATTATACTGTCCAGATAAAGGACAAAATATCATAGATAAGACAAAATTTCATGACAATATAATCATGAAATATTGTCCTGGGGGATATAATTTCATAGGACATAATTTTGCTTTACACATACTCTACACATCAAAAACATTATTTATCAGCAAATACATATTTCAGCTTTGGTACAAAATTAATTGGTCAATGCGCTACTTACTGCGTTTAATGACCACTTGTTTCTGATGGAAAAGTGTTTACGTATATTTCATCATTCGTTTATCTTGGTGAAATAGAATTACTTACTAAATATGTATAACTATTATATATCTCACCGTTACATGTTTCTTTTAATGAATTAACAATATTTACGTTCTGTGTTGAGATGTCCTTTCGATTTCCGCATAAAAACCATGTTTGGTTTATCTTTAACTCCAGTTGTTTGTATGGGGCTTTTTTTTATGTTATGTGTGTTTGTTTGAGTTTAGTTGTGTCCAGTGCATATTGTGCTGTGTTTGTGTTTCGATTTTCTTCGTCTTGTGTACCCTATTTTTGCAAGTTTCTGTGAATTGTCCATTTTTGATTGCTTTCTTCTGTATTCTCTAATATTTATTGATTAACGAAACATGCATATAACTATTTTTATTACACTTCAGAACAAAATATAACTATCAAACCTACTCATTCATCAGTGGTGGATTTATACCTGGTAACAGCGAAAAGGGTAAGCATTAATTTAGCACGATGCATTTTTACAATTCAATGTGAAGCCCACCACTGTGAAAAGGGTGAAGATACGAAATTTGCTTAACGCCCAGTGAATTCCTTTTCAGCTACCTCATAATGGGAAAATGTTATATGTTTTATGAGATAATAGTAAAATATTCTATATACTAAACCATCACGCTGAGTAATATTTATTTAGTAACAGCTGATGGATACAGCAGTCCACAGGTACGATATGATTACCTGGTGTGATAAAAAAACAGAGCTAGTAAACAAGAGATAAATTTAATGTATTAGATAACTACAGGCATTCGTGTAACATTCTGATGGGTCAATGCAAACTTTAGTCAGTTGTGAATGTGTTAATTCTTTCATCTATGAATGTGAAGTGACTTTTTCACGAATACATATAATATATTTTTGTCGAGTCGAATAAACCTCAAAATGGCCGACAAGGTAAACAAAGACAAACAATCCAAACTTGATAGCTTTGTATCCCAAACACCCATGGCTAGTAATAAAAGGGATCAAACTGAAAGTAGTCCTGATCATACATCTCCCTCTACGCAACATCTCGATAAACAAGCCAGGATATCTGGTTTTGGTTCACCCTTGATCAGTGAATCTGTCACCTCCAACACTGTCAGTACAGATCAGGCCCTTTCAACAGCTGTTCAAAGTGAAATCATTCTGCATTTATCAGAAGTTGTCTGTGCCACTCTTAAGAATCAAGAGTTTATTGACTCTATTATACCATAGATAAGTGAAAAGGTCATGCAACTGATTAAACCCACTATAGTCAAAATAGTTGATGAATGTATGAAACCTCATCTAGGTACCATCAAGCACAACAAAGATGCATTAATTCTTCAGGAAATTCGAAATAAAGACCAAAATGATCAGATAACTTCACTGAAACATAAAATTGGTAATTTAGAAAAAAGATTAGAAGAACAAGAACAGTATTATAGAAGAACCAGCTTAAGGTTCAATAATGTAAAAGTACCATCAAATGGAAACAATGTCGTCAAAACACCAATTGATACTGACTCGTTAGTCCTGGATATCTGTAAAAATCAATTAGGAGTCAAGTTCAATCTAACTAACATTGGAAGATCACATCCAATTGGGGAAATCCGTGATGGTAAGATTTCTATAATTGTGCGATTCATTACATATCGCCAAAGACACATGGTATTTAGTAAAAAGAACGAACTAAAAGGTCATGTAGATAAAACATTCATTACTGAAAACTTAACCAGACACAGATATGACCTATTGAAAAGATTGAATACTTTGCGTGTAGGCAGGAAGATACATTCTTTTTGGACACACGACGGTTTTGTGCTTGCTAAGGAAACTGAACGTTCTCGTCCATTAGTTGTCAAAAGCAGACAAGATATATATAGACTGGGTGGGGAAATCCTCAGTGGTGATGAAGAGGATTACTTTTTATATATTTTATCTTTTGTTGAAATGAAATGTTTTGTATTAATGTTCAGGTTGTAGTTCCTTTCGAATGGTAATTGATTTGTTATGTAAACATTAACACGTGCTTTTGTTATTGTTATTTTTGCCCAGAATAATGTATTCGTCGTGTGATTTCTTTCGATCAACAACTTCTAGATGAATTGAAATATATACCATTAAATATAATTTAAAACAAACTTATTGTAAAATATCTAACGTTCATTGTATCTTCATCTTTGTTCCTTATTCCATTTTTTTTCATATCTCCTATTTAGAATAGGTTATTTTGTCACCCACGTGCCCCTATTTTCATTTAATACTATATATAAACATATCAAGTTTCTGTGTATTACACACACTGTAATGACAGTAGCTCACACATCATTTATCCGCGACATATTCATGATTATATTTTTAAATACCCGTTTGACAATCAATTTCAGGTGTTGTTTATAAATCTTATAAATAGACAAGCATAATATCGTCCCACTGATGAGCAGACGACATTTGTACTGATAGAGTTAGTACATTTTTAACAAACAAATATATACAAAAGCGAAATATTGTTATAACATTTTAAAATATGATAAATATAATATAATACAGCCAAGGATTCATATAGTAGTCCTACTATATAAATCCTTGATACAGCTAATGTTAATGTCTGATAGATAGATAGATAGATAGATATATAATCTAAAAAAAAATCTCTTACTTAAGAAAAAGACAATCGTGCGAAGCATAGCCATAATCTTGAGTTTGTACATATATTTTTTGTTTTGTTTATAATTTTTGTTTCACTGATCTTGATGATATAAAATGTTTTTGTTTTAAATCGTGCTGTTATACATGTATACAAATATTTTCACAGCCCTATTTATTAAACCTTGTCAAAAAAATTCTTTTGATAATGGTTGATACTGTATCATACAGGGCAACAATAGGGCTGTTCTATAATAAAATTAGTATGATTTGTTTAAGAAAAGTCGGATAGGTGTCGGTGTATTTGAGCGATTTTATTGATGTGTTTGTGTTATACTTAAGACATGTTATGTCCTGGAGTTCAGTGAAATATAAGTTTAATTATAATATAATATTATTTTATCTGTTATTATTTAGTTTATTGATTGTCTGTGGGGATATTGAATCGAACCCAGGTCAAACAGGGCACACCAGTTTCTCACGAAAAAACATTATCTATTTTTCATGCGAATATACGAAGTCTGCGAAATATTTTAAATTATATTATAGATATAATTGAAGATTTTGATGTTATATTTTTTACGGAAACACATTTAGAAAACAGTATAAGTAATGCTGACATAAGTTTGCCGGGTTTTGAGGTTCCCATTAAGAGGGACAGGAACTGTAGTGGAGGTGGTATTATTTTTTAATATAAAAGTTTTGTTAATGTTGTACGTAGACAGGATTTAGAACACGGCGATTTACTAGAGTGTATGTGGTTTGAAGTTAAAACTAAATTTCAGTCTATACTGATCAACATAAATTACCGGTCAGTGAGACAAGCACCTGCATATTATTGGCAGTATTTTGATTTTATGATAAAAAGAGCTCTCGACGAAAATTGTAATATTATATGTTTGGGAGATTTGAACATTAATTTTATGGCTAATATTCCTACAAATATTAAGGGTATTATTTTCATCAATGGTTTTGTTAATCGTACAGGTAATAATTCTTTACTTGATCCAATTTTAATCACCGACTCGATAAGTATTATTGATAGTGACACAATACACATTGACAGAGAGTTTAACGATCATGACGGAACATACGTCACAATAGGTTGTGGTTTCAGTAATAATAAAAATTATAAACGTACAATTTGGGATTATAAGCGAGCAGATTATCTTCTCATGAAACAAAAAATATCTGAAACAGACTGGGTCAATTTAATAACTGGTGCAAGTGATATTCATGGAGCGGTCACTGATTTTACGTCAATATTTTTGAAAATTGGTAGTATATGCATTCCGACAAGGGAGGTAATTATAAGAAATGACGACAAAGTTTGGTTTGATTCCACTTTGAGAAGAGAGATACGAATACGTGATCGTTTTCGTAAAACGTTTCTTAGAGTGAAATCAGTACTAATAGATACGAAATATAAACACCAGCGAAATAAGGTAAATAATTAAAAAAAAACAGGCCAAAAAGAAATTTTATGCAAATATAAATGAAAATTTAGATGAATTAAAATCATCCAATGGCAAATTATACTGGAAAACCATGAATATGTTAATAAAAAATGAAAGTTCATCTAATGAGACTCCTCCTCTTTCAGATCCACAGAACGACTTTAAATTGTCATACGAATCCTTAGAAAAAGCAGAAATTTTAAATAAATATTTTTGCTCAATATCAAATTTAAATGATGAAAATAAGATTTTACCGGATTTTGATTGTAGATGCTTGAATGTTCTTTCTGATATTGAAATTTGTGAACAAGATGTTATAGATATAATTTCCACGTTGAATGTAGATAAGGCTGTTGGACATGATATTATAAGTAACCGGATGTTATTAGCTGTAAAAAATGAAATAGCAAAACCACTGTCCATGTTATTCAATCGATCGTTACAAGAATTGTTTTTTCCAGATTAGTGGAAAATTGCACATGTCATTGCTTTGTTTAAAAAGGGGGATACATCTCTACCCTCAAATTATCGTCCAGTCTCCTTATTGTCATGTGTTAGCAAAATATTCGAAAAAATAGTCTATAAACACATTTATAATCATCTGCATATAAATAGACTTGTATATAAATTCCAGTCAGGGTTTCTGCCAGGATATTCAACTACCCATCAGTTAATTGAACTCTATGATAATATCTTACTTGCATTGGATAAAAAACAAGTAACTAGAATAACCTTTGCAGATATTAGTAAAGCCTTTGATACAGTTTGGATAAAAGCGCTTATATTAAAACTCGAGAAATCTGTCATCAAAGGAAATCTTCTTTTATGGTTAAAAACTTATCTTTCAAGAAGAAAACAACGAGTAGTTATTAAAGATGCAATATCAAGTACTGGGGAATTAAAGGCTGGTGTGCCCCAAGGGTTGGTCTTGGGTCCGTTGCTTTTTCTAATTTTTATAAATGACGTAGCAGACAATATGACTGGTTTTGGTAGACTATTTGCTGATGACACTTGTATTGGTCATAATGAAGACAATTTACATACTTTAATAAGTACAGATTTAGAATATTTAAATGCATGATCATATAGATGGCTTGTGAAATTCAATTCCAATAAAACAGATATTATGATTTTTAGTACTAGGCATTTAGAAAATAATTCAATATTTGACTTTAATGGTATTTCACTATCTGCTGTGCATATGCATAAACATTTAGGTGTTATTTTTAGCAGTGATTATAAGTGGACAAAACATATTGATGTACTGATTGAAAAAACTTCTAAGCAACTTAACATATTAAGAAAACTTAAATACAGGTTAAAAAGGGATTATCTTGAAAAAATATATTTAGTTTTCATTCGAAATATTTTGGAATATGCCTCAGAAGTTTGGAATAATTGTAGACAAACAAACTGTAATCGTCTAGAAAAAATTCAAATAGAAGCAGGACGTATAGTGACTGGGTTATCTATATATGCTAGTTTTGATTCAATATACAAGGAAACGGGGTGGGAAGCATTAAGTGCAAGAAGGGAAGTTAAAAAAAATTGCAACTTTTTTACAAAATTGTCAATAAGGAAGCACCCGATTATTTATATGAATTAGTTCCGCCTTTAGTGGCAGCAAACGTTAATTATAATTTACGTAACAGTCACAATATACATGTCCCTTTTAACCGTTTGTCTCTTTACCAAAATTCTTCCTTTCCATGTACTATTCAAGCATGGAATTCTTTGGATCGTACTATTAGAAATCTTCCTACGTTTTCTTCTTTTAAGCTAAAACTTCAGCAAATATTTTTTACTAAGAGGAGAAATCTTCAATATTATTCTGTAGGTAACCGCTCTCTCAGTGTATTACACTCTAGAATGCGAAATAAATGCAGTGCATGAAATGTAGATTTATATCATGCAAATTTAATTGTAAATTCTAACTGGTTATGTGGATATCTAAATGAAAATGCAGAGCATTACTTGTTACACTGTAACAGATTTACCGTAACCCGTATTATTATGTTATTTGAAATTAATAAGTTGAATTTGATTGAAATTCAGGTAAATATTGATTTATTATTATTCGGAAATGAAACACTTAGTTGTGATGTAAATTGTTCCATATTTTTGGCAGTACAGAAATACATTAAAGACAATTGTCGCTTTTCTATGTCATGATTATATATACAAAATGTATGTGTAAATTAGTCTTATTTGTAACATGTAACAGGTTAATAATGGATTTACGTCTTACTTTGTCGATCAAGATCGTATGAACTAGTTTCGAGACAGTCTCATGCAAATGGATTAACGATTCGTTTTTAACAATAATTTAAAAAATAAAGCAATACACTTACCGAATGTCAATAGAAGTATGCGTCCTCCCTAATTCATCACATTCTAACTACCTTTATTAAGCACCCACTTTTAATTATAAATCCATTAGAAAGTTAAATCCCAATTGAATGTTCGGTGTGTTCGTGTCATTAAAATATAATGGCGTGTTCGATTAAGTATACTTTAGCTTGGCTAATCCATTTGCATGATGCTTAACATTTTCAGTGTTTTTTTTTTGTTTTTTTTTTTCATGTCTTTACTTATTATGAAATATGTATATAATATTATATAAGTTCATTTTGTATTTATTCATGTATGTATTGGAGAAGACGTTTCTAAGTTGTGAAACAATTGTTTATTATTGAACAATAAACTATGTTTAAAGTAGGTACGCGAGTCGCAATAGTAGACAGCAGTCCACAGGTACGCGAGTCGCAATAGTAGACAGCAGTCCACAGGTACGCGAGTCGCAATAGTAGGACATCAAATATAATAAATTTAGTTTTGCTCAATAATTAGATAGTATATAGCATTATGCGAGAACAGTTTGAAGATACCAAAGGGGTAATTAGAATCCGTAAATCGACGGACAGACAATACAATGACCAAATGAAATAGGACAAAAGGACAAATATCGGTCTACAAAACACTACACTAAATATCGAGCAACACGAACCACACTAAAATTCGGGGTGAACTCGGATGCTCCGGAAGGACAAGCAGGTCCTTCTCCACTAGTTGTACTCTTCGTGTTATTGTTTTAAAATACAATGACATAATAATATATATGGGAAGCAAAAGTATCATTATCGATGTGAACTAAAACTTAAACAATCAACATACACTAACATCCTAAAAGTTAGCTTACAATTATATACAATTGAACTTTCGTAAAAAAAATAATTTGAATGATGTATTATACACTTTTATTTATTCTTTGTGTGTGTAGGATTCTTCTCAGACGTAGCCTGTAAATGGACAAGACCAACAGCTTATGCCTACAGATATTTCCTTCATACTCATCACTATGGTAGGTTGAAAACAAACAAAGAAAACCAATTTGTATCATATTAATAATAAATTATTGTCATTAATATTATCATCATTCCATGTCATGATTTCAATTGTTTAAATATTCTCATTTTTGTGACCTCCTTAAATTTTAAGATGATTTCTTATATATTTTTTTAATATTTAGATATAATGTAGATAATGTAAATTCAGTCCCTGTAGAATAGGACCATAGGTAAATTGCTGACAAACTTTGTAATATTTAATGGCTGAATAGAGTGCACAACATCACGAGCAGGAATGTTTCTCATACACCGTATTAGTGGAAGACAGAGATAGCATACTACGGATTGCGTAGACCTTGTTCTGGAAACATCTTTGGTTTGGTTTTATTAAAATTTTCCATTTGTGTATTTTTCCTGCTCTTTAATGTTGAAAATTTAATTCTACGTTTGACTTAAGATTACTGTATAACATATTATATTGTTCCAATTTTAGGAATTCTTGTAGAAGGGTTTTTGATCAGAAATAACAGTTGGACACTTATTGGAAGTCAGTTGTCTATGGGGAAGAAAAAGGTAAACCCTTTATATATATATTTAAGTGATAAGACATTTGATATCTTAACTTGGCTGCACAAACCTCAATTAAATTTTAAATCTGAATTAAACCGGAATTGTAAATTAATTTCAAGTAATTTTAAAGGGTTTGCTTTGGCACTTAAATTTCATTAAGGTTTCTGCAAACTAGGTCTGTTCTTTATAATTTTATTAGATACATAGAGTTTGGGAACAAAAACAAACATTCCTGTATATGCATCAACAAAACGAACAACTACCTTTTATCTTTAATCATTGAACACAAAAACATGCCAAAAACATATGCCAATCAAAATCTAATCGTGGCCTAAGACAGGCACCAACTGTGACGGTGTTAAACCAGATCACGGGATTACAAAACGACTCTTTTTCATAAATCGAACTTCAACGACAATACAAACATGTGTTATACATTTATGGCGTGTTAAACATAACTTGATATGCGGAAATATCTGAAGAAAACTAAATACAATGTATGTTTAAATGTTTAAATTGAAATATTTTTCTTTGTAGGATTTGTATGATGTTCCAGGTGGACCTTTAGAAATTAGACAAGGCGATGTCATCGTAAGTGTTATCTTTTTTTTTTGCATTACAATGCAATAAGTAGCATTCGATAGTAGTATTTTGTTATTTCGAATTAAAATTGCAGTTACGGTGTTTTGACTCCCGATCATAAGAATATACACTTTGCTCTCTGTTCTAGCTGTCTCAACGGATGCTATTCAAAATAAAGTACAGAAGGTTATATTGGTCCGGCAAAATTACCCTATAAGGATTACGACAACCCTAAGTAAATATTATCGCTTCAGCTATTATATGTTCGCCATCATGAATTGGTTTATACAATTGAAGTCCAGTGTCGCATCTGATGGCTACCATGTTCTAATTACGGTTGTGGGTGGTACTCTTGTTGTCCGTTCGAGAATAATTTTTTTTTACCTGTATGTTTGTATTGTTGGTGTGCATTTGTGTACAGACCGTCCGTTTACTCAGAATTTGGTACTCAGCGTTCGTAATTGAATAATGATTATTTCATTTGATATTTAGGCTGCAAGATGTTTGTATATAAACCAGGGGAATGATCCAGTTAAATTTGGGTAAGTAAACAAGATGTTTTTCAATATATATATTAACTATGAGAGGTTCGATGAAAGTTGTTTTTTTAATTAAGAATACATATCTTGTATTTATGATTTACAAACACATGACAAATTGTACAAACCACATAGATTGTTGTGCAAAAAATTCATAGACAAGAAATCAAATATATTCTTGTACATTCTGAAAATAGTGTGTACCCTTACCTAAATATAACGTAGATATCTAATTAACACGCACCGGGTACCTTATAAAGTCGAAACATGGAAAACCAAAGAACATCGGCTAAAGTTATATATGCATACCCGAGGGAGATACATTTAGGCTGAAAAGTATGTCGAATTTATTTACAAATGTACATGTATTCATTTTTTTTTTTTTTTTTTTTTTTAGAATGAGTGAAGGTGAAGAAATGTGTAATTTCCAAATCGACATCGGTTACGAATCAAAATACGAAGAATATTTCAGACGTCCACCTGCTTGTCATACACAATCACCGGACTTTAGTTTCTGTGATCATAAAGAAACCTCAGGACTCTGTAAATAGATCAAATAGTGATGATTTATAATTCGTGCAATACATTTATACGCATGTCAGGTTCGTAATAAATATATGTAAATAAACTTTTTTATATTTTGCAGTCACTTTTATTTTCCCAATAAAGATTATCATTGGAACTTATTTGTAAAACACCAGACATTAAGGCTACAACTTTCGAATACGTTTTTGTACTCGTACTAAAACTCGACCAATCAGAACTCTGTACACAATAGAAACAGAGTTATCATTGGGCAATTTTAGTTGAGTACGAAAATAATGCTCGAATGCATTATGACCGGAAGGTCCGGTCTAAATCTCGGTCTGTGATAGTTCTTGTCCCGCTTAGATTTTTGTTGTGATTTTGGTTTGCTTTAGTTTCGATTTGGTTGGTTGGTTTGTTTTATGGTATTTACCGCCACCTTCAACAATATTTCAGCTATATCGTGGCGGTCAATTTTATTGGTGGAGGAAACCGGATGACCCTGGGGAAACCACCGACCTGTCACAGGTCAGTGACAAACTTTGTCACAAATGTTGTATACCTCGCCTTGATCGAGATTAGAACTCACAACATCAGTTGTTATAGGCACTGAATGCACATGTAGCTGTAAATCCAACTACCATAGTATCACGGCCATGACGGCCTCTCTTTGGTTTCGAATGTGTACTGTTGTGAATGGATTATTAACCTGGTGGGTATTGTGGGTCCTAATGAGCATATTTCTATTTTATTATCTCTCTTTTTGTTTGGTATTAAAGTTGTTTCAATATGGCTTTAGAACAGCACAAAAGTGGGTTGACAGTATTGTTATAAGTTGCATTCTGTATCAGTAGAGAAAGTAGACTTTACTAGCAGTCTTTGATATTCCACATGAGAAAGTAGTGTCCAGTAAGAATTAGACCCTAAATTTCCAAATAGAGTATAATTGCGTTCCATTGACCAGTTTAAGCCCGTTACTTTTTTAATTTGAATTGTGTTGTTTAGCGCCACTTTCAGCAATATTTAAGCTGTATCATGGCGACCAGTTTCAGTGGTGGAGGAAGCCGGAGAGAACCACCGACGCTGGACAAGCAGCTGGTAAACTTTATCACTTGCGAATGAGAGTCGAGTGCACCCTTTTTTAATTTACAAAGCTGGGCGTGAACCGACACCGTATTGGTGATGGGCTTGTATGAGTTGTTAGATCTAATGACCTAACTCATTGAGCCACCCGGGCCCCATTACTTTTTTGAGTCTGCCCAAAGCCAGGAAGTGGGTTTCCATTTCCATTATATTTTGTGGTCAATGATATAAAGTGAGAGGAAATTGGGCGTTTGTTTGATTGATATTGATGGAATTACCCTTCCGGAGCACATGAGTTCACCCCCGGATTTTAGTGGGGTTCGTGATACTCGATCGTTTGTTTTATATTTATGTTTTGTAGATCGTGGTTTGTCCTTTTGTTTATTTTCTTTTTACAGTTGTGTTGACCTTTGATATCGTCAAACTCTTCTTAAGCTTTCTTTGCATAATTTTAATCCCTATGACAAATACAATTTTACATATGTTTATCTTAACATTTTCAAGAAAAGTTTGAAGATACTTAAAGAGCGATCAGAAGTCGTAAATCAAGGGGAAGACAATACAATGACTAAAGAGAACATGATACTGTACACAAAACTATGAATTGAGCAACATGAACCCAACAAAAACCTGGGTGTGAAGTCATGTGCATTGCAAGGGTAAACAGGCACTGCTGCACTAGTTACCACCGTCCTGTTACTGTCAAACGAAACGAACTAAAGATCAAACAACACGAACCCACTATATATTCCGTCGTGTTATTACCATAGATATCAAACACAACAGTAATTTCCACATGTAAGAAATTAATAAAACTTTCTTTTAATACAATTTAATTACAACAAATTAAATTCATTTATTTAATTCATATGAGGGCATTTTTTTATATATGTTTTAATATGTTTAAATTGTTATAAGCGGTATTGTATTGGTTGATTGAACCGCTTGATTGTCGTAAGCGGTCATACTTGGTATTTAATCGAGTGCACCGGATTGAACGTCCTCAGATTCGATATTGACCTTACTGTGGTGGACATTTAAATTTGGATTGCTTCTCACAATGAACAAGACTTTAGTTTAATTAATATGCCAAGGGGTAGTGGTAGAAGGATTCAACCTCAAGGACGAGGGCGTGAACCGTATGGTTTAAGGAACAGAGCTATGCCGATGAATCAACAGCAGCCAGTTCCGAACAGGCGACAGGGACAAATTCAACGACAGGAACCAGTTCAACACAGGCAACAGCATGCAGTTCTTAACAGGCGACACGTACCAGTACAACACATGCAACATAATGTGCCGGATGTTAATCCTGAACAGGTCGAAGCACCGGACCATGACCAGCAATAGGCTTGTATACAGCCCCCTGTACCTCCTCGAGTCGCTGGAATGGCCAGTAGATTGGGCCAATACTGACATTTTGAAAGATATTACTTATCCAGAATTGGTTCCTATTGCTTTAGCAATATTTTTGTGGGGCTGTGAGTTTAAAAACAAAAAGATATTGATATTTTCTGACAACAGTGCAGTAGTCAGTATTATTAATAACAAATCATCAAAATCGGATAGAGTTATGACATTATTACGTCATATTGTTTATTGGACTCTTTCCTTTAATTTCCATTTAAAATGTAGACATATACCATCGTTTATAAATAAAATTGCTGATTCTATTTCTCGTGGACAGGTGGAATACTTCAGACAATTAGCACCTGCTGCACAGACGTACCCCACACAAATTCCTGTGCAATTTTGGAGCCTTTTGTGCAAGAAGCCAACATGTTAATTGAGGCATCAAATTCAAAGAACACATGGAATACATATGAAAATGCTGTCAGTACATTTCAGAAATTTAGGCGACAGTATTGTTTAGATTTAATATGGCCTCCACCGCCTTATCATTTGATTAATTTTTTAGCTTTTTTGTCATCAGAGTTGTATTCCCCTTCAAATGCTAAGGCATATATGTCTGCAATTAGTTTTGTTTTAAAGTTAAATAACCAATATAACACTACAAAATCATTTCGTATTAAAAAAATGCTGAAAGATATGTCAAAGGTTCATTACTTGCCCGATTTAAGACTTCCTATAACTGCTGATATGATGTTAAAATTTCCTCATGCTCTTGCTCGGGTTTGCAATTCTGCATATGAAACCATTTTATTTGTTGCAGCATTTTCTCTTGCATTTGGCGCTCTATTACGTATAAGTGAAATAACTGCTTCAAATGAACAAAGTGCGTCACAGATTATTCAAAAAAGTGATATTTCATTTCAAAAGAACCTGATGTCTATTTGCATCAGATTTTCAAAAACTGACCAGTTAGGTAGAAGTACAACGTGTCATATTAAATCGAACACTTTGCCGTTATGTCCTCTCAAGGCAGTAACATATTATTTAACTGTTAGGCGTATGTCGAATGGTCCATTGTTTTGTCATTTGAATGGTAAATATATAACAAGAAACCAGTTTTTATCTGTTCTACGATCAGCTCTTAAATTCTCAGGCTATGACACTTCCAATTTTAATACACATTCATTCAGAATCGGTGGTGCAACATTTTTAGCATCACAAGGGAAAAGTGAGGAATTCATTAAAATAAAAGGTCGTTGGCAATCGAATGCGTATCAAAGATATATTAGATGTTAATTCGATGTTAGTATTTTCAGAGTTAAGACCTTTATGGTTATTGGGTAGTTCACTGATAAAAAGAGCATGTGACCATACACCACGAAGACCAACTGGTTACAATCTACGTTTGGAAAATTATGGTTGCAGAGTTGTTTGGATCCACATGAATGGAATGAATTGGCATGATGTTTTAAATACAGTCAAATATATACTGTTAGTACACGGATATCCCAGTGCTATTATCATTCATTGTGGTGGAAATGACATTGTCGATGTGCCTTTGGGGCTTTTACTTTATAACATTAAACAAACTTTGTCAGCTTTAATTTATGAAATTTTACCTGGAATTCCTTTAATCTGGTCAAGCATTTTACCAAGACTATCTTGGCGTCATTCTCCCAAATAAAATAAAATAGAACATACCAGAAAAAGAATAAATCGTGCCATTAGATCTTTTTTATTGAAAAGAAACTGTTACATCATTAAATATCCTGATTTTGATGACAAACTTCGAAGTTTATTTGATAACGATGGGGTGCACCTTTCCTTCATCGGCAATGATTTGTTTATTAATGCTATGCAGGGTGCTATGGAAACATTTATTGATAACCCATTGTATCACGTTTATCCTTTGGCTGTGTAATTTGTCATGTGTATTTTTGTTTTTGTGTCAAATGTTTGGTAGTTGAAAATACTTGTATTTAACAGTATTTTCTTTGGCGGATTTGACATATTTACCGCTATGGATCACCCAGCGGTTTACCTCTATTGGACCACCCAATAGTTTACTGTCATCAATTTTGTTGATGATCAATTGATTGAACATTGAACATTGAACTGAAATGATTTATTTATTGAATTTGATTAAATGTATTATATTGTTATATTTATAAAGCCATGACAAATAACAGCCAATACAACAACTACTTGTGTTTTATCTTATTAAGTGATAAATAGATAACTTGATGGGCATTATCTAGAGGAAACTTTTCACAATTTTAGTAATTGGTAGTTTTGTTTAATTCTTGTCAAGGAAGTTCTAGTGTTTACAAGGTCTCAATTTCTTGTTTTGGGAATATATAATTTAATAATACAATTTAATTACAACAAATTAAATTCATTTATTTAATTTATATGAGGGCAATTTTTTATATATGTTTTCATATGTTTAAATTGTTATAAGCGGTATTGTATTGGTTGATTGAACCGCTTGATTGTCGTAAGCGGTCATACTTGGTATTTAATCGAGTGCACCGGATTTAACGTCCTCAGATTCGATATTGACCTTACTGTGGTGGACATTTAAATTTTCCACCCTCCCTTCCCCTTAATTAAAAACCGATACTGCTCTTTGTTATATATTTTTCAGAAGATCGTCATGGCTTTAGAAATTGTCTGCAATGGCTGTAGTTGAACACTTGATGGATGGCGGATTTGAGATATTTACCGCTATGGATCACCCAGCGGTTTACCCCTATTGGACCACCCAATAGTTTACTGTCATCAATTTTGTTGATGATCAATTGATTGAACATTGAACATTGAACTGAAATGATTTATTTATTGAATTTGATTAAATGTATTATATTGTTATATTTATAAAGCCATGACAAATAACAGCCAATACAACAACTACTTGTGTTTTATCTTATTAAGTGATAAAGTGATAACTTGATGGGCATTATCTAGAGGAAACTTTTCACAATTTTAGTAATTGGTAGTTTTGTTCAATTCTTGTCAAGGAAGTTCTAGTGTTTACAAGGTCTCAATTTCTTGTTTTGGGAATATATAATTTAATAATTATAAAACAACTCAAAAGCTTGTAAAATCGATTTCTATTCACCAATTTAATTAGACAAACCCTCGGGTGTAAACAGCCTTCGATTTATTGATTACGCCCTAATTTTTAAACCACGTGATCATGATATGTACACCATGAAAATTCGATCCGGGAACAACAAATCATTTAATAAATTTTAAACCCGCACGAAAATGCCAAAAAGGCAGAAATATTTAAAAAAAAAATACACATATTTTTAATAAAAAACGACAGTAATAGAGAAAACATTATTTTGGGCACAAAAAAAAATCACTTCCGGTTTGCGTATACGAAAAATTAATGTGAACTTTGGGGAACATCCCCGGTTAGTTTCCCCATTTTTGTTGTAAGCTCATCATGCAAAGAGTTAGTGGTCGTTGAAAAATGTTGAAGTGGTCGTTTGGGAATGCATTTTGGCGGTCGTTGGTCGCGTTATGCAGGTGGTCGTTGAATCCAGTTAAAATATATAGTTTAAATCGTCGGGGGAATAAAAGTGGTCGTTTATAGCAGGTGGTCGTTTAATGAAGGTGGTCGTTTAGGCAGGTTTGACTGTACTTAACTCTGCCTTTATTCTGACATCTTAACTACGAGGAAATATAGAATGATACTTAGTTATAGTAAATAAATATATTTATCCCTGGAAGACGACAAATTACAAAAGCCAAAGTCTATATGCTGTTTTTAGCATTATATGGAAAGAGACAATACTTTATTTATATGGCCAATGAAAAAAGTCATGTTAGAATATATTTATTTTTTACAAGTATATAAATATATGTATAATCTGCGACAAACATCAGATACATTTCAATGACTTTAATATTGAATATATCTTTGAAGAAGCATTTCTATATACAACGTAAAGGACGTTCTTGATTCCTGAAACAACAATAACGTTATAAAAATCTGGATTGTGTTACAAAAACCATTATTAAGATTTCTGTGCAGTGTTGTGTGCGTCGTTGTGGATTATTCCTGTAGGACGTTGTATTGTGTGTCTACCCCGTTGGTTGGTTATGGTGTTTAACACCGCTTTTAACAATACATCAGTTATATCGTGGAGGTCAGTTTTATTAGTGGAGGAAATCGGAATACCCGGAGAAAACCACCGACTTGCAAGTCACTGGCAAACTTTATCACATAATTACAAACCTTTTTACGGTATCACGTAAACCTTACATGTCAATTTCATGGACATTTCAATTAAAAAAACATTGTTAGTGTAAGTTGACACTTGGGTTTCATCAAGGTTTTTGCAACAAATTTCTCAATTCTAAAAGTAAAGTGTTACTAACAGTTTGTTTCATTCAAATAAATCGCATATATTCAAAAAGTTATGTTGTACAATTGTTGTCTTATGTTTTCTTTGTCCTTTCAGAGAATTTGGTTTTTAATTATTAATATCTGCCATTTTAAGTATCATGGACTACTAAACTCTCAGGATCACCTAAGTCACATGGAGTTCGTCATGCTCATTCTTTAGTTTTCTATGTCGTAATTTGGAAATCAGTGTTTTTGCCCTTTTGCTTCTGATCATTATATTGTCTGCCCGTTTATTTACGGCTTCTTTGGTATCTTCAATCATTCCTTACCGGTGATACAATCATTTATACGATGATGCATATTAGTTCTAAACTTTGTAAGCTTCTGATTTGTCTCTAGTAGTATCGGTTCTTGGTTGAGACATATCCACTTCGTCTGATGATTTATGTCCGGATTCTGAGTTGTTCTTCTTTCTTTTCAAAATTATTATAAACACGATACCGTTCAGGATCCCTCCAACGTTTGAAAACGTAGTTACGAAATTGAACAGCAGCTGCGGAACATCATCGATAACCTGCCAAATTCCATATAAAGACATTGGCAGCCACTGGACAAAAAATGCAATGACAAATAAGGACATTGTTTTAGCAGCTCTGTGGGATAGCCGCAATGCTTGTGAAGACTTTCCCAAGGAATGTTTTAATTGTTTGGTTTCATTGTGCATACGGTACCAGCTCAGCAGGTAAAGAATAATATTCATGATTAATACCGTCATCAGTAGACCCGTTGTAAAGAAAATATTAGTGGGTTTTCCTTTAACACCATCAAAGTAACAACTGAAATAAAATAAAAGGTTTATATGAATTAGCATGAATTTATTCTTGGAATATACTGTTTTTCTTCTGTAGTATTTTTGTTGACCATTAAATATATGTTTTACTTTACTTCATTTTATTGGCTGTCCTTGGCTCCTAATTACACCTTTAGTATCTTCAAAACAACACAAATTAGTTTGTAGATAACCACCTCCAATATGTATTAAGTAATATTAAAGTCAGTTTCCTTGATCGAGAATTATTCCTAACAAGGAAGTTACTGAACCAAGGCTTCCCATTGATTAACTTGAAATCATCACTTCGCCACCATAACTTGCTTAACCGTTACCATTTATCTGTGTCCCACATTATCACGGTTATGTTTCGTTTGTCCTAATCATAATCCAGTCCTTTCCTCATTTATGACTTATCACCGGGTTTGCAACAAGAGTAACACGACGGATGCCCCATGTAAAGCAGGAACTGCCTGCTCTTCCAAAGCATCTCTGAGTTTTTTTATGGGATTCATGTTGCACAAACTTTAGTGTTCTGTGTAATATTTCGTTAACTATTGTTTGTTGTATTTACATTTGGCCATTGTTATTGCTTCTGATGACAACTTTGGAAATGCCTGTAGCAAGTCAGGGCCATTCCGTTTTTCTCTGTTTTCCGGTTGGTGACTGATTTTGTTTTGTCTGTTTGTTGACGTATGAGCTTTGCCTTTCCCTTTGCTCGTTGTTCGGTAATTTTGTTATTACCCTTATTTTCAACGTTTTCTAAAACCAACTAATCACCAATATCGGTATATTAAGCAGACTGTACCGTCAAGGTCTTGATCGTATTGTATAGTTTTCTTTGTATTGTTTTGTATATCATTGTTTGCCTTTTTTTGCTTTTGACCATTGTATTGGCTGTCCTTCATCTTTTGGTCATTGTATTATCTTTCTTCTATTTACAGCTTCTGGTTACTCATTTTGGTATTTTCAAACATGTCTGTTCTTGACTTATTTGTTAAGAGAAAATATTCTTTAAATTTCGGACAAAAAGAAAGCGTTCATTTCCTAGTTTTGACAATCAAATAGGAGTTTGATTTATCTTTCCATCTTTTACGCAGGTCTTCGATCCTCCATCGTCAACATAACTGTAGTCGGACCTGACTATATAGTTAACATAGCGAGTGTCTTATAAGAAACTGATAGAACTGCTTACTCTCTGAGAGCACCTATGTTCAATCTCGGTTTATTTTTTGGTGACGTCCCTTTTGCTCATCTTCCCAGTTTTGTGTTTTTATTGTTTTACCTTTGTTCGTTATCGTCTTATGTCTTTTGCCCAATGTCGCCCATGTCTCTGTGTTATTCCTTCGGTTTTGACTAACGTTTATTTAATGCCATGTGTTCCAACAATTTCAGAAACACACACTGACACCCTGTAAATATTAGTCAACGGACAAGTAGATGATGAAGATAACGGATGTCTAGTGGTGACAAACAAAAGACAAATCTTCATTAAATTTGCATGATCTGTATTACTCGACTAGTCAACTGAGATCGAGTGTGGTCGATCAGTATAGAATAATACGTAAACAAAATAGTTCAAAATTGAAAGGTTAAATATGACATATCTTGTCTTGAAATGTTAACACTGATATCATTTATTAAACTTACAATGCTCCATTGGGACCCAGTTGTCCAACAGCTCCTACAATTGTTCCTCCTAAAGCAGGAACACCAAATATGTATAATAGCAATCGATAATCCCTGCAACCGAAGTTTACTTTTTTGCGAAAGTATATCATCAAAAAAACATTAATAGCAACGACATTCACCATTAAGTTCTGCGCTGTTATAAATTCTGTCAGCATAAAGCCATAGAAGGCACACAGAGACTTCGGTTTAGGAAATGTCTTGGTAATCACAATGTGAAAATGGTCGCTAAAATGTGCAACGTTAAATAGGGCATCACACAATGCCATATAAATAACAAATCTTTCACTTTTTGTCCACTTAAAAAATGTTGAATAATGTTGATGGTAAAATGAATAAACTATACTTGATGTAGCGCACAAAAAACTCAAACAAATACAAATCAGTGCCGGAATGTGAAGAGTATAAAACGTGCCATCAGCCAGTCCATATACTGGTAACGAATAACCATCTAGGTCTACATTGGCGTCATTAGCAGTAGTCACACTCAGATTGCTGGAGTTATTACCAGCCACGGTACCTGTTATGCTAGGCATTTCAAAATCTCCACACTTGTTTTAGTGTTATATTATTTGATTGAAAAACCACCAGTTTAAGTAAACACAGTCATGTTCGGGTCTCTCCGTCGATAATATGTGCAATAATACTGCCTTTATCTACAATCCTTGTATATTATAAGCTTTTATTTACCTTTCTAATTGTTATTGTGATTAAAATACTTCCTGGTTGGTAATACTACCCCCTTTCTCTGTTTTACGTCGATGTCTTCAATACTTTACATTTTCAGTTTTGATCTTTCACGAAATGAAAACACATATTTCATAAGCCATCCAGAAGTTTTTGGTTTTTGTTTTTGTTTACCAGGAATAATACAAATGTTTGCATATGAATATAAAAATGAATATTTACCGTCGTGAACATTAATGTACAATTACACCATGAAGACTGTGTTTGCTATGATAAGAATGATTTACAAAATACCCAGGTGTATAATTTAGAATGAGAAAAATGATTTATCTTGGGACCGTGACATTCGTAGATAACTTGAGAAATATCGATTTTTGGTATAGGTTATAAAACAACATATAAGTAAAGAAAAAATTGCTATAGATGGCCATGTACACTATCTAATATTTAACGTTTTACATTGGATGCAACTGAAATACCTAAGTAATGGTATTCTTCAGAACCAGTAATGGAAGTTTCACTATATTAGGCAATGACAATTATTTTAAAATTAGAATTCAAACTACTTCAAATGAAAACCGAAGGATCAAGGAATCCGACTTCACAAATCTGATGTTCATCCCTTGCCACAGAACAAGATGGCGAAATGAGCAGACCAAGTTCGTTCTCATGCGAAATATACGTCATATTAAAAATGTAATTACAGTTGAACCTGTCTTAAATGGCACCTTTATATCAGATATCACTGTCTATAAAGGACAGCTTCATTTTCCCCATTAATGAATAGTAAATATAATTTGAACATGAACATAAATCACAACTGCTTATAATTCTTGTAGAATTGATGTATATCGTTTTCGTGCCTTTTGATTGGACAAGAGCACGGTCACGTGTTTGTTTTTGATTCGGTCATAACTAGATGAACTTTTTCATTTTTGATCCGTTCATAACTCGATGAACTTTTTTGTATAACCAGTATAAACAATATGGCGGCCGCTGACAGGAAACTACGATAATGTCCGATTGAAAGCAAACCTGAAAATCAGTTTAATAATCAAAATAGGGAAAAGATTCACGTGGAAGAATCATAAGTATTAAACGGTTCTTTTCAGGAGTTCATGCATGTGTAAACGGTGCCGATGCACTCACAATCTTTACATAAACGTCCTTCGGTTTATTCATTTTGTGATTGCATCGGCACCGTTTACACATGCATGAACTCATGAAAAGAAGCGTTTGATCCTATAATAAAGGGCACATTCATAGGTTCCCTTGAGTGTCCTATATATATAGACTTGACTTGATATTAGATACGACAAATCATTGTGCTATACGGAATTCAGCTTACCCAAATTAAAGACCAATAGTTTATGGTGGTCTTATTGCGTCCAAATATGAAAAATAGAATATGAAAATGAAAAAAAATATCATTTAAAAGAGTCAGGAAAACAAATACAGTTGTATTTGGAATGGAATTGCATTATGATAGACAAATTAAAATTTGCAATCATAATTGTTTAGGAGTAATACTAATACCGAGTATCAGAATTGAATATATGCTACCATAATCAAAAGAAAATTATTTGGAAGCTAGACTAGTGGTGGTCAGTTCTATTGGTGGAGGAAGCTGGAATATCCATACAAAACCACTAATAAACTGTAGATTGTAACGAGTACACCACTACACAGGTCCATGGGCGTGAATAAAATTCACAACTTTTATTGTGGTGTATAGTCAGATGGAATGTTCAGATCCTTAGACTTGTATTTTGGCAATAGAGAGTTGTAGCACTAAGCAACCATTCATTCTAAAATTGTTAAAATTTACTACAGTATCGTTGCTATTAGCAATATTGTTATATGTATGTGGATTTCTAGTCATATAGAAACACAGTCCATGGTCTGGAAGCCAGTGATAAACTTGATGATGACCACTGATCACATAATACATAATTTACAATTTTAAGCTTTGTGTCGAAATTCAAGAGTAGGGGGGGGGGCGTCGTAGTCGTGATTGTATGGTAGTTGGATTTACAACTAATTGTGCATTCCGTGCATATCACCGCTAATTTTTGTGACTTCGAACCCCTTTGATGGCTATATTAATACTTTTGGAGAAATCATGATTTAAACACAAATATTAATTTTTAACGTCATTATTCCCTATATACCTGTTATTTTTTAACACAAAAACTTAAATGTGTCTTTAAATCGTGATTTCTCCAAAAGTATTAATCATAAAATTATTTCAAAATAATCAGAAAAAGTAGCAACCAATTCTGAGATTATTGGTGTAAATTTCATCAAAATCTGACCAGAAATGACTTCAGGATATTGATTTTAAAAAATGTGGTTTTATATGAAATATATAGTAAATTATTTGAGTGGGAACAGATATATGGCACATAACTGTAGATACACCATGTTTATTTGTGATATCCATTAGTTGCGGAAATATGTGTCATTGTAATACACCTTTGAGATGACAATCTCTTTAAGAATATGAGGATAAAATATTTTCGTAACTATACTACACAACACCATTTTTAACTACTTCGAGGACTTTTATATCTCAAGTACTTAATGATATGATAAAATAACCAATTACATGTACTTCCCTGTGTTATCTGTAAGCAACCTAAGAAAAATAAATCAAGGACTAATACAGTTAGTTTATTCTTATCACAATTGAAACTGTTTTAACAGGTATGATGAGATTGATATACAGTCATGTTGTTATATAAATGTCAAATTTGCATAACAACCCGTTTCTTTTATAGACAAGTATGTTTTTTTTCTAATGGTTTTCTAATTGTCTAAGTTAACATAAAATTGGTTCTCGCCACGATCTAGTTGAAATATTGCTTAAATTGTTGTTAAACACCAGTCAATCAATCAATCAATCAATCTTGCAATAGCTCTAGTTATGTACCAAAGAAAATGTACGTGTTACAAGCATTACACTGCATACTTAGTTTCACATTATAAACGAAAACTGATCTGGTCCGCATTAAGAATGTTCAAGATTACAATATCAAATTGTTATGAAGTTAAGGAACAAAGTTTATCTCAATTGTATTATTGTATAAAAGTAGTACACTATTGGTTGTACATAGTTATTTGTATGGCATGCATTTATTGAATTTATTGAAACGATCCGGAAATTGATACAGGGTTGTTGTTAACAGGAAGCTGCTGAGCCAAGGGTTACTAGAGGTTAAGTTGAAGTCATCACTTCGAAAGTTGTACGGTAGCCGTTTACCGTTACGGAATATCTGTATTACAGATAACCACGAATATGTTCCGTTTGTCGTAATTACAGCCCGGTCCTATCCTCATTCATGGCATATCACTGGGTTTGTAACAAGAGTAACACGACGGGTGTCATTAGTGGAGCAGGGAACCGCTTACCCATCCGAATCACCACTTCACGATCTTAGTTTTCTGTGTAGTGTTTTGTAGATTATTGTGTCCCTTTTTTCTGTTTGCCATGGTGTTGTTTGTCCGTCCATTTACGTCTGTGATTACCCCTTTGGTATCTTCAATCTTTTCTTATTTAGCTGCATGGAGTCACGATAATTTGGCCAAGTTGAGTGACATGTTTTGAAATCTACGTTTTTATTATTATCCGTATAAATATATAACGCGGCATAATGTTTGTGAGTTCGAACCCCGTTCATGGCGAGGTGTACTCGATACAATATTATCGGATAAAGTTTGTCAGTGACTTGTGGCAGGTCGGTGGTTATCTCCGGGTACTCCTGTTTCCTCCAACAATAAAACTGACTGCCACCATATAACTGAAATATTGTCGAAAGTGGCGTTAAACACTATAAAGCAACCAATCAAAAAGTAATTTGTTTCTCACATTAGACGATTTTGAATATCCTGTTTAGTTCCTTTTGTTTATATGGTTCCAAAGACTTATTTGGTTTTCCACTCTCTTGGATTTGAGCATACCCAGATTGACGTTATTCAATAAACGTATGGTGCGTTATTCCACGATACGTGCGCGCTACGATAGTCATCCAAATTTATTTTTTTTTTAAATACACACACATCTGTAAAATTACAAATACAAAAGCGTTACACCATTACACTCACTCACTACCATTTCATCGACATAGTAAGTTATGCTTCATAAATCTCAGAAAATCATTTTTTATCTTGTAACAACCAATATACCCGGTATTATCTTCACGCATCATGTTTTCTCCCATAAAGTTTTAAAGTGTCGAACGTGTATATTTATGTTTTCGACAATACATCTTTATATCAAAATCTTCCTATGTATTGTTTATTTACTCATTCAACACTTGTCGTGATAGTATAGTAGTTGGATTTACAACTACCCATGTAACCCGTGTCTATCAACACTAACGATGTGAGTAACAAGGGTAATTATACCAATATTGACTTACAATGTACATGCAAAATCATAAAAAAAACATCGAAGATAATTCTTGGAATAACAAGACGACTTTTTCTTATTATCTTGGTCCCAGGTCCACATTCCGATACATTTTAAGCCATCCATTGTACATAAAATAAGAAAATAATAAGCTGTTTTGTATATCAGCGCAATACATCATCATCTACAGTATCCAAGAAATCTCTCCAAGGGAGGTTTAGGAATGTGACTTTCAGATTTTATAGTAAGCCGATTGGTCGGATGGCTGATGTGTTCCTTCAAATAAATGATTGATTGATTACTGTTTAACGCCAACTTTAGTAGCCCTAAAAAAACAATATAATTTTGCTATGATGGTCTGAGAAAAGCGCGGTTTCCCAATACCCAAACATAGAAAAACGCACCTTTCGTAGGAATCGAACAATGACCTTTTTAATCAATCGTAACTACTCAGCTATTCTCGCTACCCTGCAAATAACCTCGTATGCATTTGGGGAATAAATCGCACTACTTTTCACATGTCAGTTACATGAAAGTTAGATAAAGTTATATTTTAAACAATTTTCTATATTTCAATTATTTTCATGGATAAAAGTTAAAGTTTTAATTAGTTTTGCATGATTAGATTTTACTTAGTATGTCTTCCATATTGGATTTCCGTGGACTATATTTTTGTGCGCTTATATATAATTAACTTCCGGCAAACAATTTAATAATTTCTACTATCTGCATACGAGGTTATTTGCAGGGTAGCGAAAATGGCCGAGTAGTTACGATTGCTTTTTTAATGTCTGTACCAAGACAGAAAAACCGTGAGAGGTCACGTATTTGTGTGTTAGAGGTCACGTATTTGTGTGTTAGGGGTATCGATGTTGCCTCTTTTTTACGATTGTTTCTATTGTATTTTGGAACTGTTCCGACAGTGTGGTATTTTTTTCATTTTATTAGAAATTCACATTTATATAAATCTGAGTTAATGATGTGTGGTAGAGGAGATAAATCATCTAACGTTATGCAATAATTCTAACATGACAAAAGGATGCACCCGACATATATCTCCATTTAGCACAAACACGCATTCCTACAATTTACATGTGTTGCGGGATGCGTGAGTGTCGAACGGGAACACTAAAGAGAAACCACTGCAACAAACAGCAAATGACTAAAGCGTGGAGGCTGCATGTGTAAAACACGATGTAAAAAATGACATAATTTATTATGCAGGAATCAACAATTTCAGTGTACCAAAATATAGCAAATACAATAATTATCTAAGTCAAAGAACCTGCATAATGTCAGTGTTTAGATAAAATAATCAACAAATAGTCATAAAATATGAATCAAGTATCAATAATGAAAATCTAAATCAGGCCGGGAATGAGCTATGAAAAACGCCACCTTCAAGTAAAAATGTAGCGGACTTCACCGCATTGATACACTTACGATACAAGAAGATGAGTATAAAATGCTATACAGCTTAACGTTTATCCAAATAAAGTTCACAAAGTCCAAATTGTGAAGTTAAAAAGGTTAGGAGAACGAACACAGCCGATCTATTGGACAGTTGAATTCCAACTTACCAGTTTTGTTTACGTTGGATACAAAATGTAGCAAAGTCATAGAAACGCACTGACAATTTCCCGCAATAATCATATTTCGCGGATTTTACCATCTGATTTACACTGAAAACATACAGCGTAAAGAAATACTCATTAAAGACAATAATATTTAATCTTAATATTCGGACATGTAAACACGGAATTTAGTTCCGTATACCGAAATATAACTTAGCGTTTATGTACCAAGAACAATAACTCTATCAGAAAAATGAAACCGCAAGTTGGCGGTAAAATGTCAACAACGCCGATATTTAATAAATACTGTGATAAATGAAAGTAAGTTTAAGCGAAATGTGGTTCAACATATTCTGCTATCATTAAGGAAAGATTCCCTAATCGTGGAAGTTCAAGAAATTATGGTTAAACATAGAAAATAACATTCCAAAATCGTGCTACATCCATTGACCAACGTCCCTGAAATTTCATGGATAAAAATTAATAAGTATATTCAATAAAATTTAAACTGAATCTTGAGAAAGATTGACTTTAAAAACTTTCTAGTGAAACAAAAATAATGTTAACTTTTTCATTGTTTTCTGCAAAAATTGCAATTGTGATCACTATAACTATTTTACATGTCAAAATGACGATATATGCATTGCCGAGGACTTCACCTCATTGCAGCAAACATATATATAGAAATAATTGAATGCATGCAAAAATTCAACAAAATATCATATCAATATATATCATCATAACATACACAATAATAACAATTAGAATGTCACTATCTAAAATAGTCTCTTCACGACACACTTTATTTTCTTTGGTGGTTCATCATTTTCTTTGTCAACCTCATCACTGTAGTTGAAACTCCTCCTCCTTGTAAATTCCAGTTCATTGTTTCGTAACTTTCTTCTTAAAGTTTCGGTTTCTTGATCTTTGTGCCTGTTCTGCCTCTCTACTACCCTGATATTGTCATTTCTCTCCTTCAATTTTCTGGTCAAAGATTTGATCTCTTCCTCCTTTTTTTCTTAATTCGGTCTCTTTTCTTGAGATAAATGTGTTCAGTTCAACTTGGTGGGTCCCTTTCATAACGTTCATTTCAGCTTTCAGCTCTCTATATCCCTGATAAGTGTCCTCGGTCTGGCATTCTTCATCTATTAAGCTAAGCTCATTACTGTCCGCTCTGATCTCTAAGTCTAGGGTATCAGCTCTGATCTCTGAGTCTAGGGTGTCTGCTGATTTCTTAAGTAAAGCGTCACATGCGTTGACATCTGTTCCAAGGTAAATGAAATAGGGGTTTTTGGTCTCTTTTAGAAAATCTTTTTCTGATTTGTCTTGATTGTCTGCCATTAAATCTCTGTGGGGTTTATAAAATGAGCAGTGCCTATAATACATTCCTTTTTTCCTGGCTCTGTAGTGACACAAGATGCAGTAGAAAGGGACTTGTTCTTCCGCTAAGTGATCCATGGTCACGTGCCATATCATATCCTTTCTTTTTCCCTGCACCAGACAACCAGACCAGTTACAAATGTAGATATCTGACATCTTGTTGCTACTGTAAAAACATTTAAATATGCCTAAATAAATTAATTGTATGGATGTTAAAATTGCAGGTACCCTGACTTGGCCAGAAAGAGAAATTAGTTTTGTATCTTCTTGAGAAAATCCTTGACCCAAGCTGGAACATCATCCGACTGGAATAGCTTAAGCCTATCATGATGGACATTTTCCGATTTCCTCCGACCTTGAATCTTATACAAAACAGGGCTTAAAATTTCTGTTATAGCAAATGGACGTGACCACCTCTCTTCAAACCTTTTAAAGAAATTGTCGTACTTGAATACAAGAGAACCTACAGCAAACTGAGTTTGGGATAGTCGAGTATCCTAACTCTTTTTCTGATTAACAGCAGAGTTATTCAGGTTCTGCCTCGCCAAATGATAGATTTCATCTATTTTATCTCTGATCTGGGCAACGTAGTTATCGTGATCTCCATCACCCACAATTCTTGGTAAAGGAAACAATAATTGATTAGGAGTACAGATTTCCCTTCCAAGCATTAATAAATTTGGGGTGTAACCAGTTGCTGGGTGGGGTGTGCCTCTGTAAGCAGACATCAATATCCAAATGAAGGAATCCCAATTATTGGCATTCTTATTGACAAAACTTCTGATCATTTTATCCAAAGTACCATTAAATTTCTCAATGATGCCATAAGAACAAGGCCTGTAGGAAGTAGTTCTGGTCTTTCGAACTTCAATCAGTTTACAAATCTCAGAGAACAAAGAACTGTCAAAATTCTTCCCTTGACCCGAATTGATTTCCAAGGGGGTGTCAAATCTAGAGATGAATTCGTGAACCAGTTTTTCTGCGATGGACTCAGCTTGCTGGTTTGGAAGTGGGTACGCTTCTATCCATCGCGTGAAGTGATCGCCTATGTATTGTTGTTGTTTATATTTTTTGGTAAGGGATCAATAATGTCAATGCCAACTCTATCCATGGGATTACCAACTAAATATTTCTGTAAGACAGCCCTGGGTTTCTTATTCAGAGACTTGAACTTATTACAAACAGCACAGCCCATTATATGAACTTTAACATCATCTGCTAATATGTACTAATGAAAATCTCTCTTGATTTTATCAACAGTCTTAGAGATACCAAAATGTGCTGCGTAACAAGTATCATGACAGTTTTTTTTATAAACTCTTTCCTCAAAATCTTAGGAAATAACAACTGATAGGTTGTCGAGGATGGGTCGGATGACAGATGTTTCTGATAAAGGACTCCATGCCTTCTCTCTAATAGATTGAAATTCAACCAATACACACGAACCGCTGGACTGAAAGAAGTATCCTGATCTCTACTTGGTTGTGTGTTATTATCTAACCCTTCATGAAGATATTTTAAATCAAGATCTTCTCTCTGAAAGTTTTCAATGTCTTTACAAGTGTACCCTTGTAGTCAATTGCATTGTGTTGAGTCCTTAATTTGACTCCTGGTGACAACTCGAATGGACTCAGCTGAAGAAAACATGTACCAAGGTTTCCTATAGTATCAACTTTACCATTAAATTCAGACCAATCCTGAGACATAGTCAAACAGAGTTCAAACTCGGGATCATTTTCACCCTTCATTTGATGTTCACATAATGGTTGATCACTATCTTTACGACAGAGTGCATCAGCATTCTGATGTTTCAAACCAGCCCTATGCTGTATTTCAAAGTCATACTGAGAAAGGAACTCGAGTAACCTGGCAAGCTTCCCTTGTGAATCCTTAAAACTGAAAAACCATCTGAGTGATCCGTGATCTGTTCTTAAGATAAACTTACGTCCGAGTAGAAAATGACGAAACTGATTAATAAAGGTTGTGACAGCAAGAAGCTCGCACCGGGTTACACTGTACCTCTGTTGTTGTTTATCGAGCTTTTTTGAACCATAAGAGATTACCTTTTCTTTGTTATTTTGGACCTGAGATAGGATACCACCTATCCCAACATTGGACGCATCAGTATCTAATATATACTGTCCTTTAGACAATGGATAGACTAAGACATTACATAAAACATTATTCAAGAATTTGAAAGAATCATCACATTCAACCGACCATTGAAAACGAGTGTCTTTCTTAGTCAGTTTACTAATAGGTGAAGCTATCTCACTGAACTTAGGAACAAACTGTCTGTAATAATTACAGAGTCCTAGAAACCGTTGAACATCTTTAACAGAGTCTGGAGTTTTCCAATTTGAAACTGAGTCAATCACTTTAGGATTGGGTTTAGTACCCTCCTTGGATACGACATGGCCTAGATAAATGACATCATCCTTCAAGAACTTTCAACTTTAAACCGGATTTGATAAGCCTGGACAAAATTTCACCTAGTTTATCAAAATGGCTTTCAAGATTAGAACTGTAAATGATAATATCATCAAGATAGATGAGCAGAGTTGTCCATTGCATACCACGGAAGATGAGCTCCATGCACCTTTGAAATGTGGAGGAAGCATTACACAAACCAAAAGCCATCTTGGTATATTCGAAAAGACCGTATTTAGTTATGAATGCTGTCAAATGACGATCTTCGGAAGCAACTTCCAGCTGCCAGTAACCAGCTTGGAGGTCCATGACAGAAAATATAGAAGCGTCAACTAAACAATCTAGGCACATATAAATCTTTGGAAGGGGATATGCATCTTTGATGGTACAATCATTTAAGCGTCTATAATCAATGCACCATCTTACTGATCCGTCCTTTTTCCTGACCAAAGAAACAGGTGATGCCCAACTTGATTTTGATGGCTTAACAACCCCATTGTCAATTTGATCTTTTAAGTACTTCTCCTCCTCACCTTCAAAACCGAATGGGGTTCTACGTAGAGGCTGACGTATAGCTTTTTCCCCAGCAGTGTTAATTTTGTGAGTAACAACAGAACAAGAATCAAGATCTGTTTTGTTCTTAGCAAATGCATCACTGTTTTGCAACAAGACTTCAGCAACCTTCACCTTATGTGCATGATTTGTAAGCTTTGCAGAGCTTTTTTCAAAGAGATCAACAATTCAGGCAATTTGGGAATTTCGGCCAACTTTCCCTCTTCACCTTCCCCTTGAGTCACTTTACAACACCTCCAATCATCAGGAATACGAGGAATACATGTACTATCTGTGTTAAACCTTCCTGACATAATATCTGGACCAATGGAATCCAATACAGGAGTAGACACTTCTTCATTTGCAAATTTCTCAAAAGAATGACAGGGTATAATTCACCAAGCAAGTAGTTTTTCTTGATTTTCACAGGAAACTTCTCTAAATTTACCAATCTAATGGGAATAGTATCTTTATAGGGGTCAACTAAATACCTTGCAACCAATATGTTCCTTTCATCTTCAACAACCGGCTCAATACTACAATATATCGTATCTAGAGAATCAGAATTAACAATTTGACCGGCTAAAATAACTTCACAATCAGGTGGAATAGTGACAATTTCCTTCAAAACCACCCGTTCTACCTTGTCTATTTTCCGAACAACCTCACAATCAATCTATTCACCTGAAACTTCTAAACCCCTTCTGGTATTGATGGCTATATCCTTGTCATAGATAACATCACAACCTAGCAAAAGTTGATCACCAATAGTATTTAAGTGGCATAAGAGATTTTCTGACGGTAGAGGTAGTTTAATGGACGATAAACGCGAGGGGATACCGTCTTTTAAGACTTCAGATGTTGTGAAAAATGAAGTACACGACGTTATTGACGGTGACAGACGTTTAACTGAGCGTGAAGTTGCGGACAAGTGGGTTATATCAAAGACAACGGTACGTGAAATTTTAGTTCAAGAACTACACATGAATCGTATTTGTGCGCGATGGGTACCCAGAATGTTATCAGAAGAGAATATGACAAACAGACCTGAGGCATCAAGACAATTTCTTAGAAATTTTAGCCAGAGCGGAATTGGATTTCTGGATATAATAATAACCATAGATGAAACATGGTTTCACTACTATGACCCGGAAACAAAGTAACAATCAAGTCAATGGAAAAATGTCAACTTTCCTCCGCCAAAAAAAGCAAAAGTGACAAAATCTTTAGGAAAAAATATGTTTATTCTTTTTATGGATAGGAAAGGAATTATTCTTACACATGCTGTTCCCCGTGGTCAAATAGTTAATGCAGATTACTATTGTAAGGTATGTAAAATTATAATGAAATATAATTCGAATATAATTCGTACTTTAAGTCTACTATGATATTAATATTTATAAACATACGCGAAAAATTGTTTTATTGATGGATTTTTAAAGTTTTTGTTCCGTATGTACTGAGGCGAGATTTAGTGCAAGCTTTACGGAAGAAACGACCACAACTAGCATCAAGTTTCGACCATGTGATACTCCACCAAGACAATGCACCAGCACAGAAAACTCAACTTGAAATAGATTTACTTGAATTTCAGTGTTTAGGACTTAGCACCAATGGACTTTGCAGTTTTCCCCTACATCAAATCCTTCTTACGGGGAATGAGGTTTGACAATTTAAGTGAATTAAGACAAGCCGTAATGAATGTAATATTTCACATGAAAACTGATCAGTTTGTGCACATTTTTGATGACTGGGTAAGACGACACAAGAAATATGTGGAACTTAAAGGTGACTACTTCGAAAAAAGCTAAATTGGTTTGAGCGTTTGACGTCGCTTAACGTCAAAAACTTTTACCGCTGTGCTCCGGGTGTGAGTATGCTTATTTATAAGATCGAGAAAAATTCATACTTGTAGTTCATTTTTATTTACACAATTTTGTTCACTTATCGAGTAAACTCTACTATAAATGAAAATTGCAATTTCTTTTTTTCAACAAATTAAATAACAAAATTACAGAGATTGTCCACGAACATTATGGACAGCCCTCGTAGATGGACCATTCAAATTTCAAAGAACCAATTTGAATATCAACACCTGAGGTTACCATTTTCCTCCCAGCTTCTGCCACTACCAAATTTCGTTTAGCCTTGCGGAGAATTGGGCGCCTTTCCTCAGAAATACTAAAAAATGTCATTCATTACCGTTACCTCGGCACCTGTGTCCACAACAGCGTTAACCTCCATACCATTAGTAACAACAGGCACCTTCAACGGAACCACCCTCACTCTATTGATTACAATATCGACATCACTAAAGTAAGATTCACCATCATCAAAAGATTTTACAATATCATGTTCATGATCAAAGTACTGGTCAGAAATCTCGGAAGGTTTTGACGTAACTGTTTCCTCAAGAAAACCCTCACTGTCAACATTTTCAGAACAAATATTTCTACATACATTTATTTCACCATTCTGAACATCAAAGACATCAACTTCATCTTCGTCAACTTACTATTAGAAACATGGGCTAAGTCTTGGCCGTCAGCCTTAGCTCTCTCTAGTTTAACGACTGAGTATGTGTGGCATTGGTATCCTGAGATCTGTTATTGCTGTCAGAAGTACCATTCTTATTACTGTGACTGTTCTGTGTACCAGTGTGATTACCTTTCTCTGGACAGAATGTGCCTATATGACATTTACCTTGACAAGAATAGCAGGTCACATCACTGAATTTGCCGAAATTTCGAGCAGGTCTATCCTATTACCTCTATTACCGCTTTGCAAGTTTAATGCAATTAGTTTTTTTAAACTCTCCGGTCATATCCTGCACAAGCTGTTTAATGATCTCTGCAAGCTTGTCCTCGGTTACGTAATTGCGGTCGCTGTTACTAACCTTTCTTACATCTGCGTCAGAACCATCCAAATCCGTTTCTTCTATGTGTCTGACATTTACCTGTCGCTTACTCCCATTTTTGCAGCATTCATGCCACGTGAGTAGACGAATGGCTTCATCAAGCGTCTTTGGGGATTTAGTACGTAGCTCATATGAAAGTGTCTGATCTGGTATCCCTTTCAACAGATTTTCTATTGTCAAAGTTGTGACAAGTTCTGGTGATTTCAATGCCAAATCCGGGAACTACTTAGTAACCAAATTACCAACACGGGAATCATACTCATTTAATGACCCTTTAGGAAGCTTCCTTACCTGGCTCAAGTTTTCCCTATATTGTGCAGGCAATAAATGATCCCCGTACCTCTGATTTAAAGCAGCATAAATTGCATTGGTATCATTCTGAGCTGATGCTGGAAGTTTTGTCACAAACGTCAATGCATCATCTTTAAGAGAGCATAGTAACTGTTCAATTTGCTTCTCTTCATTCCAATTGAACTTCTTAACACCAATTTTAAATATAGTCCAGAAGCTCACAAAATCGGTCTTACCATTATAATATGGGAGTCTAAACTTCGGCTCATATGAGTTACTGTTATTAGACTGACCTGAAGTCCCAGTGTTGTATGACGAAAAGACCGCTGTGGTACCATGTTATTGTTACTTATACCATTTACTCTTGATGTGTATGACTGTCTATGATTGTAGTCAACACTCTGTATGGAATGAGTATTTTGAGGTAAGAACTCATTATTGTTTTGACCATATGTTCCATCATACTGAGGGTTTACCTGCAAATTATCAATTGGCTGCTCAACATGAAACTGACGTCGGCCAGATTCTATAATTCCATGATTATCGTTCTCTGATCTCAGCTGTAGCTCAGCTTGCAAATTTTAATCTGTCTTTTTGAATCCCTGAGTTCATTTTGCATTACCTGTATTTTCATTTGATCGAACTGTCTAACTTTGTCCTCGTCAAAAGAACATTCGTCTTTAATTTCTGCCAGTTCCTTCATTGTATCAGACAATTCCGTTCTAGTAGATACCAGTTCATTTTCAGTCTGATTTAAAATACCTGTAGTGTACTCAAATCTAGTTTTTACCTCTGCTAGTTCTAAACTGATGTTTCTAATTTCCTTGTCCGGTTCATTCTGACTGTGCATGTTCTTACCATCACATTCATTGAGAGCACTGTCGCTCTGACATCTCTGGTACAATGAACCAAAACTTCGCCTACTTACCAAAGAGGCTGAAGTTTTATCTATCCCAACATTCTCCCACTTCGAAATTTGGGAGCGGGTAGCAACTCCTGGGCGAGAACTATGGTGTACAATAGGTTGGTCCATACTGAGCTATTTTACTGCTCAAACAACTGAGTCAAAATATCAAGTACAACTTCCATAAAATACTCAAAAAGAAAACTCTATAACTAAACGAATTCTCGTTCAAGTCAAAGGGCTATTGCATCAAACACTTCAGTTTTTCAGCAATAAAAACTTATCAAAACATGCAGCAACCACTTCCAATATCAATATAAAAAATCAATCAACTATTCTACATGTACATGTGCAACTTCAGAGTCCTGAGATATGGGTAAGAAGAACCGCTGTCACTAATTGTTGCGGGATGCGTGAGTGCCGGGCGGGAACACTAAAGAGAAACCACTGCAACAAACTGCAAAGGACTAAAGCGTGGGGGCTGCATGTGTAAAACACGATGTAAAAAATGAGATAATTTATTATGCAGGAATTAACAATTTCAGTGTACCAAAATATAGGAAATACAATAATTATCTAAGTCAAAGAACCTGCATAATGTCAGTGTTTAGATAAAATAATCAACAAATAATCATAAAATATGAATCAAGTATCAATAATGAAAATCTAAATCAGGCGGGAATGAGCTATGAAAAACGCCACCTTCAAGTAAAAATGTAGCGGACTTCACCGCATTGATACACTATATACGTACTTACGATACAAGAAGATGAGTATAAAATGCTATACAGCTTAACGTTTATCCAAATAAAGTTCACAAAGTCCAAATTGTGAAGTTAAAAAGGTTAGGAGAACGAACACAGACGATCTCTTGGACAGTTGAATTCCAACTTACCAATTTTGTTTACGTTGGATACAAAATGTAGCAAAGTCATAGAAACGCACGGACAATTTCTCGCAATAATCATATTTCGCGGATTTTACCATCTGATTTACACTGACAACATACAGCGTAAAGAAATACCCATTAAAGACAATACTATTTAATCTTACAAATATCCCGACATGTAAACACGGAATTTAGTTCCGTATACCGAAATATAACTTAGTTTTTATGTATCAAGAACAATAACTCTATCAGAAAAATGAAACGCAAGTTGGCGGTAAAATGTCAACAACGCCGATATTTAATAAATACTGTGATAAATGAAAGTAAGTTCAAACGAAATGTGGTTCAACATATTCTGCTATCATTAAGGAAAGATTCCCTAATCGTGGAAGTTCAAGAAATTATGGTTAAACATAATATTCCAAATCGTGGTACATCCATTAACCAACGTAGTTTCACAACACATGTGAGGCAGATGGTTATCAATGAGATACCATAGAACCCATCGGCTTTTTATAATATTATTTTTTAAATTTGAAACTTCATCGCCTACTATCAATTCCTGAAGGGACCGTCGTGGTC
>MJUT01059370.1:445513-456424 GCA_002080005.1 Gigantidas platifrons
AGCGAAAATTCTATTGGAGGTGAACCTTAAATAAGATAGCGAAAATTCTATTGGAGGTGAACCTTAAATAAGATAGCGAAAATTCTATTGGAGGTGAACCTTAAATAAGATAGCGAAAATTCTATTGGAGGTGAACCTTAAATAAGATAGCGAAAATTCTATTGGAGGTGAACCTCACTTTTAATGATATTTACATTATTTAGGAACTACAACATATGTTGCTTCTGCGAAACACAAACGTAGAGCTACATGTGTAGCTTAAATAATAAACTAGTGAAATATTAACATGATTTTTAATGTATGATAGCTACCATTTTATGTCATTTATAGATCGTCAACCCTCCAAGTAAAAGCTATCTCTTCCTGTGTCAAATCGTTTTCGAAATGGGAGTCGGGAGGTTAAGTAAGCCTTATGAAATACTAGCGCAACCTCTTTAACAACATGATTTATTGTTTGGGTTATGGTGTTTAACGCCACTTTCAGTAATATTTCAGTTATATCGTGGTTGTCAGATTTACTGGTGGAGGAAACCGGGTGACCCGGAGAAAACTACGGACCTGTCGCACGTCACTAACAAATTTCATCACATATATATATATAATCTATCGAGTGCATCCCACCATGAGCGTGATTCGAACTTACAACTTTAGTGGTGACATGCACTGATTGCATATGTTGTCGTAAATCCAATCACCATACGATCACAACCCCGATTTATTGTTTGGTGGTCTGTTAATAATACCTAAATACAAGAATATGGAAAGTACTTAAATGACTGTATCATTTCACAGAGAGGAGATATTTGGTCCATAAGGCTAGTCAAACCCCGCCACTTTTCATTGAACTGCCTGTTCTAAGTCAGATTAGTTAGCGGTCAATGTATATGCGTGTTAGACTTTATCTCTGTTTCTCCGAATTTTTGTGTTGTATTTTATTTTACTCTCCATTTAATTGTTTTGTACATATACCTATTAACTTGCCTGTAAGATAAATGTTCAGAATTAGGAACATTGCATTCGTAAAACGATTCTGCTATCATGCTACGAAAAGAAAAGACAGATTAAACAGTGATGGTCAACATTTCCACCAATATCAAGAATCCCTTTGATGCTACATATACTGTATAAGAAAATGTTTATATTTGATATGATCATAAAATGGGAGCAGGTTGATCACGATTAGGATGACATTGATGGCTTGGTTAATAAAGGCACCGTCTTAATTAGATACTGAGATCATAAAGAAAATATTTATCAGGCAGTAAATATCATTGATACTTTATCATGGCATAATTTTATTAGCGGGAGGATAAAAGCAACATGTACATACATTGAAAACAAATATATTTTCACTAGCAGTACGCTATCGTAGAGAATCAATCATTATCTCAGTACACGTATACTAATTTCTTCCCATCCGTCTTGAATAAGTGTGATATTGGAGAGAGAGATATCATAAATCACAATACTTACCATCCGCCCAGTAGTCAGTGTGTCGGCACTGACATGGCTTTATGTTATTATTGAAAGTACACAGTTTATAAATAATAAAATTACCAATAAAACTAAGGTTCTCCTCCATCAGACATAAGTGACCTTGGCCGATTTTGACTATCCTGTTTAGGATCTCTAGTTTTCTTGCTACCAAAGTCTTTTAAATTATTTGGCTTTCCAATCTTTTGATTTTAATTTAGGAGATAATTGTATTGTATTTGAAAATTTCACGGCATCAATTGGAGATTTGATGGTCGCAATTTGAGTTTACTGGCGACGCGTTAACGGAGCCAGTAAACGGATATTTGCGACCATTAAATCGACAATTGATGCCGTGAAATTTCAAATACAATACAGTTATCTCCATTCTAATGTAATCATGTGTAGGAAAGACATACATACATCATATATGTATATTTCCGTATTATTGACAAGAACGGGTGAAAATTACACCAATTAAATCGACAATTGATGCCGTGAAATATTCAAATACAATTCAGTTATCTCCATTCAAATGTAATGATGTGTATTGCTACATTGTTGACAAGATGGTGTAAGCGGCAATCGTCTAAAATATCTCATGGTTTTCAACCGTGGAATTGATACCATGAAAATTACAGCATTGTCCAATCACAAACCAGGGATATTAAACAACTACATTATAATTTGTATTACTTAGACTCTGTCGAAACCTCTTCTGGTAGACTATTAGTCTCAGAGAGTATCAACCACTCAGTATTCAGTGTTTCGTCACTAATATGGCTTTTTTGATATATTTATTATTGAAAATTACAGTTTCTAAAGAATGCAATGATTATTAAAAACCAAGATTCTCCTCGGAAATCAAATCCCCTGATGGTCGATAATTCGCTATGACGTCCATCAAATTATTTGAGTTATTATTTAAGTTCCGGTAGTTGATAACACTAAATAATTTATTTAAGCTTGACATAGGATTACCCCATGGTTAAAAATAATAGTAATTAAAACAAATTATAGAATAATGTATGCACAGGGATCACTTAAATTAACTTGCCAATCAATGATATTATCTAATCTCTTGTACATATGGCAGTTAATAATACACCCGTATGCACATTCCAGTATCACCATTTACTTGCATCCTGATTAATTCTTTTTACCTTTGTTCATTTGATATTAGATCATAACAAATGAGGTCAACAGGTCACGTTTTTAAAACCTGTATTTTTCACATTTGTAATAAGGGGCCGTTGTGGTCGTGATCATATGGTAGTTGGATTTACCACTACCTGTGCAATCAGTGCCTATCAACACTAAAGTTGTGAGTTCGAACCCCGTTCATGGCGATGTGTACTTGATACAACATTATGTAATAAAATTTGTCAGTGACTTATGACAGATCTGGGATTTTCTCCGGGTAATCCCAATTAAACTTATCTCCACGATATAACTGAAACATTGCTGAAAGTGGCGTTAAACACAATAATCCCATACCCAAATTTGTAATGTTAGCAAGATAGATTTTGAAGCAAAGACTATTATTTGTTGATTGATCGATAATTGATTGATTAATCAAGTAAGCGGTATATGTTAGATATATTTATTACGAGAACAAGTTACCAAACAATAAATCATGTAGATTAAAGGGATGAAACTGAAATGGGCCTATGGACAGCAGCATATATTGCCTTAGAAAAAAAACGGGATTCAATTGATTGGGTCGAAAATTTTCCCTTGCAACAGATCATCAGCTATTAACTACTGTCTAAGCTGCTTTTAATATACAAGAAGCATTACATTTCAATACACTACGTGCACAAGGCTTGAGCAAGTGTTGAATTTAATTCGTCTCGCACTATTGTCCCTCCCTCCTTCGTAGATCGTGTAATCCACAGAGAAACTTACCACAGGGTGAAAAAGACCATAAATAGGCACAATTAACTCGGCAAATATCAAAGGAAATGAACAAAGAAGCTTGTATTAGTATATATCTTCTGACATTAACTCAATACATGTCAGAGCATGAGATTTTTAACGGTGAGCATATTCCGTATCTAAAGAAAAGTTTGGAAATAACAAGCAGATAATCAGAAGTCGTAAATCGAAGGACAGATAATGGGCAAAATAAAAAGGAAATAAAGAGAACCATGATCCACGAAACATTACACAGAAAACTAAGATGAAGCAACACGAACCCTACTAAAATGTAAGTGTAATATTGCACACTGAAGTAAACTAATGATCGTCAGACCTTACATTAATACTTGATTTAAATGTTTAATGGATTACTAGTATGTACTTCTCAACTAATTGTTCCTTTTAGTGGTAATTTCAATATTGTTATGGACTTTAAAGAAGTTCGGATAACTAATAGATAAGACAAGTTTGACTGTAGTCTGATGATTGCTGGAAAGTGCATACGTGACCATTATCGTTTTCATTTTATATTAAAAACATTTACGATAATTTATTACCACATTTTCATCCTTGTTTCTATGATGACGCAGTTTTAAAACAATATTATTCGCGAAGGCAATAAATTACCAACATATATATATATATACTGTAGTTTTGTAATTCTTGCATTGATGAAGAGTGAGTGATTGATTGTTGTTTAACGGCGACTCAGCAAATTTTCAGTATATCATTGCGAGAACAAGTTAATTTGCAATGATATTATGCTGAGGTCCGCTTTGTTCTAGACCAACACGCTGAGTTGGATTTGTAAAGTGCTAGCTCATTGAAACAACTGTGCGCGGATAGACATGTCGCTCCACTTAGACACATTATTCTGATTCCGACCCAACCAGTCTTTGCTCTTACTCCTTAATGATGCGTGCTTAGCGGATAAGCTACAAATACCAATTTTATAGTCTTTGGTTTGACCCGACCAAGGCTCGAACCCACGATCTACCGTCCTCGAGGCGAGCACGCTAACCATTACACCACCGATGCGGATGAAAGTCTGTCTTGCAACTTATGCTTGAGGAATGTTTGTGAACTTTCTGTTGTGACATGTTCTAAGTTATCGTAAGTCTATCAATAAAGTATCATTTGTATTTTTGTGTCCCTTTGTGTGTAAGTGTCCAACATCCAAGTTCACTTTCTTAGCTACTTGTTAACTTCAATTGTTTCAATGAGTTAGTTTTTGAACTATCCATGGCTATATTGTCATGATTGCGGTGTAAATATGTTGTATCGTGAGATCAGGCAAATCGGTACATTGTTTTTTTTTATACTTTTTATTCACATCTGTTTGGTCCCTGGAGATAGGAGAATATTTGGATCCCATGAACCGATTTAACAAGTATTCCGCTGTCCACAACACAGGCATATGTATTCCCGTCTGATTCCGTTTTGTCACTGTTGTATCTGCAAATTTGAGGTTTCCATGAGCAATCATGGTACATGTTGCTGTAGTTGGTTATGTTGACTTAATAATGATTTAGATGCTGGATAGACTCACACAAATAGCTCTGTTATTATGGGAAACCTTGTAATTGTAAATATCACTTTCTGTCTATTCTTCCTGTCAGGATCACGTACAGTGTATTCCATGTCATTCTTGAAAAAAAGTCTTATAATTTCTATCTAAGAAATTTTTGTTTGTATATACAATTAATATACTTAAAAATATAATATACAATTTGTATTGTAGTAATTGTTTCAGCACGCAGTAGTACTAACTATTTCTTCTCTTCGTGTGGGTGAATGGAAAACCTAATGGCAACATGTCAAGTCTGTCAATATGTCAACGCTTCTGCTTATCAACATTGTAACCACTCCAGCATATTGTAGTACTTACTCACTCTGTCTGTATAAGAGCTATTGTAGGTTTATTTTGTTAGCTATAGAACAGTGCATTTCGAATAGGCGTATTACTTGAACTTGTGTTTACAACCTAATTGTACTAGAGGGTTAATATAAGTGCTAACGGTAAGTACATTAGTATTTCTGAAACTGCATGCATAATAAAGTCATGATAGAAAATGACATTATATACGCTTCGAATTCTAACTCACTAAAGAGTGAAAAGCAAAATAATATAAAAGTCGTTGGGAGCAAGAAAACCAAAGGGTCCAAATTTCTTTGATCTTTGGAACTGACGGACATCTTATTTTTCCTTTTCATGTTGAAAATCAAGAAATAAATCAACTAATGTAACAAAACGGTATCGGGATAAGAAACAACTTGTTCGTAGACAATACATAGTCTATTTTTCATATTTTTTTTTATAGACATACGATAAAAAAAATATCAGTAACTTTATGAAATAGGCATTTCCAAATATACGATAGACCAATCTCACAGACGCCCAGTAGAGCTATATTCTCGCCTGGTAACTACAGTTATGTTTAGTTTTCTGTGTAGTATTTTGTAGACCATTGTTTGTCATTTTGTCTTTTTTCTTTTGTTCGTTGTATTATCATCCTTCTGTGATTTACGGCTTCTGGTTTCCCCGTTTGTAGTTTTCTTATGACAACACTTGCACGTATATTAATCAAAATTACACTGGTTTTTAGTGGGGTTCGTGTTACTCGATCTTTTTTTTTATATGTATGTTTTGGGGATAGTTGCTTATCCTTCTGTAGTTTTTCTTTTGGCCATTGTGTTGTCTGTTCTTCTTCGATTTACGGATTCTAATTGCCCCTTTTGTATCTTCAAAATCGTTTTGCACATTATATAGGTTAGCCGTGCAATTCTATAAACGTGGTAATATGACAAACCTGGTTAGAAGATATACTGCTTTGTGTAGATAATAACTCATGCTAATATCTACAAATGGCCACTAGAGATTCCCATAATGTTATTATGTATATTTAAGCGTAGGTTTACGTAGATTAATATTATACGTATTTGAAATATTTATTTCAAAAACATTTTTCTCTCATGTGTCAAATTGGCCCACTTAAAATAATAAACGTTTTATAATGGTTAATTTCCTCTCATCATGATTGTATATGCCACTTTTCTAACGTAAGTTTATACTAAAGGGTATGCATAGTTTTATTTCAATATTTGAGTTGTGATTGTATACCATAGACCTGTGTTATATCGCGTGATAATTTTTATATATTTTAAAAGATAAATCGAGCTAGATTGTAGTGATAAATGGTATAACGCATACATCACATTCAAGGTAAGTGATATATATTACTTATTAAATTTCTTGTACTTTCTAAAGTAATGTTAATTTTCGAGAATTGACTGATCTCTTACAATCTCTTCATTAACACTAGTAATTACATCAGAATTTTGTACGAAAGCTACAACGCATAATATTATAATGATTTTAAGATCATTACACTCAAAACTCTCATATTTTGGTCAGAGGAGTAACACGATTCTCCTTTTGCTGTGGGTGATTTCTGATATTTTCCATTCTCGGTAGTTTAATTTTTACATTTTAAAGTTCTCCTTTAAGCAATAACATTTGAAAATTTAACTACCTAAAGTGGAGACATACCATAATCCACTGGTAACAGAGGATAATATACTAGCAAAATTTTTACTGGACTTGATAGTATATACCCGGTATACATATGAGTAACATGTTGTATCTTATAAGAAGCAGGAACTGCTTACCCTTCGCGAACACCTGAGTTCACCTCGGTTTTTGGTGAGGTCCGTGCTACTCATCTTTTTAGTTTTTAGTTTTTTTTTGTGTTATCCTATTATATGTCTTTACGTTCTGAGTTCCGTGTTGTGATGTCCATTACAATTTCCGCATAAACACGATGTTCGGTTCGTCTTTACAGCCAGTAGGGGGGGTTCATGTCGTATTTACGCTAGCTCTGTTTGATGACGTATAGTGGTGACCAACACATCTTGCGTTGTGTTTTTGGTTTGTTTGTTTTCATTTTGTGTGCTCTATGTTGCCAGTTTCTCTGGATTGTCGTCAATATTTGATTGACCTTTCGGTATTCTCTAACTTTTATTATCTGGTATATTTTTTTATAACATATTATGTGTAATACAGTAAACATATTTAAAGAAAGAGAACGTTTTGTCTGGAACACATTGCTTTAAACATTACAAGACAAGGTGTCTAATGTATATACCTGACAGGAATGCCACTAGGTAATTGTAATTGTAGAATTAACCAGTATATCATGTAAAGACAACAAGCTTAATGGTGCATTATCAGAAATCATAGATAAGACCTGTTTGGAAAACGAAAGAAAAACAATTCACAGATTACCTTGACTTAGTCTATGATAATATATATTGTTGATATGAATGCTTATCAGTTTTAATATTGAAAACAAATTGGTATGAAATGTCAGTGCGAACTTGAAAAAAAAACATTGTGTGGGAAAAGTAAACGTTCGTGAAATACAATGTAGTAGTTCAAACTGAAAATTCCTAGAAGACACATTTGATTACATGAAAGGAGAATTAACTACCGGGTAATTTATTTTCACGGGGAAAAGCACGGGACACATATATATATTGAGGTAAGTAAAACAACATACAATAATTCATTATGTCGAATTCCCTGGTGGACCTTAGCGACAGTTGTTAACAGACAGAATTAGTAATAGGGAAAAACAACATATAATAAACCATAAGATTAGGAATCTTTAACAGATATAAATAGTATGCTTAAAAAATTGTTCTAAAGTCATATCCTCTTGTGGAGAATCTGAAAAAAAAGGTTTTCACTTTTTTGTAAATGTAATAAAATGTTCTCTTAATATTTTTATTTGTAATATCGGATGTCTAGCATTAAAATCACAATATCGAGATTGATTGACTGATAGTTTAACGGTATTGTTCGTCAATAGCAAAGACCGTTTATGAACAATCAACTAATATAAGTAGGCCGTCCATGAATATGCTTGACATTGACTGCAACAGGTAAAAGGGGAGTAAATAACAAGGGACTGAATTATTTTCCCTACAAGATGTCCATAATGACCACTGCCAACAAACTGTTCCTCCTTTGGATGTGATGCAGTAAGTGTTGCAGTTTCCAGCCACGAGGCAATGATCTACGTCCCCACCCCTAGAGCCAGTGGTGTATTACATTCGTCAAATATAAACAACATACACACATTTTGTGGGAATTTGACCCCTATTTCTATACATAGAGCTGTCAAACGCGATCCCCATGTGGAGGAAAGGAGATGCCTTGTCGATAGAGGTTATCAGATCATAATACAGACAATCTGATCGTGAATTATAGTTGGTAACTTATATGGAGAGTGCCATCATCCTGATGCGCTTAGTACTTCTTTTGTACATTTTGATAATGATTAGGTGCATGCTAGCCGCTACAAAGGTGAACATTTTGGCCCGTATCCAATTCCCATTACTTTTCCAGTAACGTTAAAAAAAATCGTTGCCCAGCTCGTCCCATTCCCCCTACTTTCTCTATAGCTTTTGTTATTATTAAACTTGTTCTCGTCCTGAGTATCCTTAACAATTTTGCGCTGCACTATAAGCAATAAGAGACCAATATACCTTAGCAAAATTGCTGACCTTTTCACACTCACAAATTAAGCAATACCTGATTCTTAAATTTTTTATTAATTTACGTCTAGTTTATGTTCTTAAATTAACCAAATTATAAACAGTTTTAATTTCCTGTCTAGTGTTTGCTAAACACAAGCAACATTTGCTTATCAATATGGGGCTTACGTGACATTTTATAAATACCATAGAAACTCAAGATAAAATTATAAATATAAATCAGTTTTTTTTAATTAAGCCTTATATCACGTGACAATATAAATCTATAAAACAGTTTGGACCAGTAAATGTCCGTGAGTATCCGCTAAACAGAAGATTTTGGATTTACCATCTAAATGGTATTGCTTAGTTTGAAGCTAAGAAACAGGAGTTTTTGTTGATATTTTGGTTGCTCAGAATATTGTTTTCAAAGGGTAAGTTTTCTCTATTGTAATCTATATATTTAAACGTACTCGTTTGTTGGTCATAGACGAAAGCTTGTAGAATAAGCATAAGAATGGTACATGTATTTGTTGCAACTCCGCTAAGCACGGAGCAATCAGGAGAATGAGCAAAACTCGTTGGCTCGAATCAGAAATAATGGTTTTCACTGGATCGACATGTCTACTCGCAAATGAGCTAGCACTATACAAATCCAACTAAGCATGTTGGACTGGTACAACGCGGACATCATCACCATCTTATCAACTGGAACTAGTTCTCGCCATAATATGGTTGGAAATTGCTCATTAGACGTAAACAACAATAGCCCATTCACTCATCAGCACTCGATTGTGGTCTGGTATATTTGTTTCGAAAGTGACTGACATGTTAGTGGGTTTAATTTTAGCCAAAAATATTCCGAAGTATGATGGTTATTATTATTACTATCAATATTATAATTAAGAAACATGGAAATAATTGTCCATCAGTGCCAAACATTCTTTCTGTATATAATTAAACTATTGTCTTAATTACACCCTCAGTAATTATCCTGAAATGTCGATAATATCTTCTACATGTGATTCAACAATTGACAAAATAAATAGCAACAATTAGTGAGCTTTGGGAAGTTAACTCGAAAAACAAATAATGATGATGATTTGATTTTGATTTTTGGTGTTTTAACGCCACTTTCAGCAATATTGCAGCTATATCATGGCGACCAGTTTTAGTGGTGGAAGTATCCGGAGTACCCGGCGAGAACCACTGACCATGGGCAAGCAACTGGTAAACTATCATTTGCGGCTGCGAGTCGAGTGCACCCGTTTTTGTATTTTACAAAGCCGGGCGCGAACCCACGTCGTATTTGTCATATGCTTGTATGAGTTGTTAGGTAATCCAACCAACCGACAACAAATAATGTAGAAAAAGACTGGAAAGGGGAAGAAATAAAAAGTTATCGAAATCAGTGTCTTGTCCATATCCATTTATTGGTATAATGAATTGTTAGTCTTGTATGGTCTCCAAAGCCTAGCCATTGTATAGGTACATTATTATACATCTATTTGATTGGTGACTGTTAGTCCCGTATGGGATTAGTATATAGGCGATTAGTAATTATATTAGGACGGTATCTTTTATTATGGACTATTAGTCCCGTATTATATTGTTGGTATAGTGAGTAACCAACGTATTGAGTCACTTCTACAGCCTGTTTGCTGGTATATCTGTCATGAGGGACTCGTATCACCGAACAATTAGGTTAGGATTATGGTGTTTAATGTCACTTTAAACAATATTTCAGTTATATAGTGGCGGTCAGTTTTATACCCGTAGAAAACCACAAACCTGTCTCCAATGAGCGGCATTCGAAGTCACATCTTTAGTGGTGATAGAAAATGATTGCATAGCATGTTGTAAATCTAACTACCATACGATCCCGAGCACGACTTCCCTCCCCAAAAGGGTACCATCAGTCTAGTTACTAGCAAATGTATTGGTAAACTACAAATAATCGTCTGGTATATGCCATGATGT
>MJUT01059370.1:480681-507611 GCA_002080005.1 Gigantidas platifrons
ATTAATTGTTATAAACATTAGGTTATTATCTTGTTAAATTTGTTGCTATTTGATGTTTTGTTGTTGTTAATGTAAGTAAACTATCTTTATTTATGACTTTTTATTTTTTTTAACAATTGTCCTTCTAATAACATAATGCACACTTGAATCATTAGGCATTCAGTATAATAAAAAAACATACTGCCCTTGGATGAAGGTGTTAGGGTGATTAACACACTCTGTGAAAAAATTATCACCCTCGACTTCGTCTCGGGTGATATTTTTTTCCCTCGTGTGTTAATCTACCCTAACACCTTCATCCAAGGGCAGTATGTTTATAATACTATAACCTTGAACGTATGTATATCAAATACACGGAAACAGGGTTAAACCTGGGGAGAATACACGGATAATTTATTATGTCTGTTGTTGGATTTTTTTTACATTATGTAGAGATATTCAGTCATCCATTTCATTTTTAAGTGCAGCCTTCCTCACTGGAAATTTAAATTCTTTGTGTGATCTATTAATTACAATGTATGTCAGATGTTCTTTTTAGGGGAAAAATATGACACAAATTATACTAAATTTTCCTGATTGTTACCCACAGGTGTTTTGTATATGCATTATCAATGATTGCCGTATCAACCTTCGACCTATATCACCCTCGGGCCCGTGGCCCTTGGGGTGATATAGGGTTCTCGGGTTGATACGGCATGTGATACAGATTTTGACATGTAATATTCAGTATTTATCACATATTTGTACGTTATCCGTACCGCTTTGAATGTGTGATAAACGAAGACGTCCCCGATCCATGTCAGTGCCCGGGGCAAATAACCGGTTGTTGTGCCCTACGTCGATGACGTCATTGTGACACGTAAGCAAACATCATACAAAAAAACCGATAAAACGGAGATGAAAAATATCAATACAAAACGCAAAACTGAGAGTAACATAAGGATATTCAAGGATTGGCTATCAACAGTGGGAGAACACCGTAATCCTGAATATATTGGAGTCGAGGAGATGTACATGCACCTGGAAAGATTTTTTTTCAGCGCGCACGAAATTCAAACAGGATTACGAACCCGATTCATTGAAATGTATCCAAGCTTCCATCAGTAGATATCTTAGTGATGGCGAATGTTGATATGTACGCCATCGTATCGACTATTGAGAACTATGAAAATAAAATGGTTACTCTAATTTTCATCAGTGATGACTAGATCTGTCCAGTCAACGGTTACTAATAAGAACTCTAATAAGCAAATCCTTATCGTTTTGGCTCCCATTTTGCCCAACTCCAGAATAACACAATTCCCATACTCAAAAAACTGAGAGTAACATAAGGATATTCAAGGATTGGCTATCAACAGTGGGAGAACACCGTAATCCTGAATATATTGGAGTCGAGGAGATGTACATGCACCTGGCAAGATTTTTTTTTCAGCGCGCACGAAATTCAAACAGGATTACCAACCCGATTCATTGAAATGTATCCAAGCTTCCATCAGTAGATATCTTAGTGATGGCGATTTTGATATGTACGCCATCGTATCGACTATTGAGAACTATGAAAATAAAATAGTTACTCTAATTTTCATCAGTGATGACTAGATATATATCTGTCCAGTCAACGGTTACTAATAATAACTCTAATAAGCAAATCCTTATCGTTTTGGCTCCCATTTTGCCCAACTCCAGAATAACACAATTCCCATACTCAAATATCCAGGGAAATGTGACAATAATTTTGTATGACACAAATGATAAGAATTGGAAGTCTTATTTATAATTATTGAAAAATTATGTTCAATACATGTGATAAATACGGTGAATTATTTTGTTGATTGTTACACGTTATTTATTTTGTTGTTATGTTGATGAATAAACATAAATTCATTTATTCATTTACAATTTATTTATTTCAGTCATGGTTAAATATGTGATAAACAGATTATAACACAGCCTTTTCCATATAGGTCCTGGTATCATCCCTCGACCCATATCAGCCCGCGGCTATCGCCTTGGGCTGATATGGAAATCTCGGGATGATACCGGAACCGATATGGAAATGGCCATGTTATAATCTATATTTATCTTTTTAATGTTTCTTTTATTTGTACATATAACCCGTTTGTTTTTATAGAGAAGTACGTTTTATTTCTAAGGGTCATGTAGGTGTCTTAAATTGATATAACATTTGTTCACGCCACAATATGGCTGAAATACTGCTAAAGTTGGCGTTAAACACCAGTCAATCAATCAACTGATCCATTGGCTCGGAATCATGATTATGTGTCTGAGTTGCGCAACATGTCTACCCGTGGACTGTTGTTTTCCGGGACCTAACATTGTAAAAGTCCAACATACAATTTTGTGTACATTTGTATATTAAGGAGGGTAACAATAAAATAACTATCAAAGTATTTTTTTTATTATTGACCTTGACAATTAGATCAACAAACAAAATAATACGCGGAATACATCCCTTGTATACAAGATGTTAATCACACAAACAGTGTTATCACCTTGATCACATGACAGTTACATGTATCCGTAATAAATAAACTTACTGATCACGTTGACACTTACATGTATCCGTTATAAATAAACTTACACCCATTTCTACAATCCTAATAATTTGTGGTTAATATAACAATATGATAAATACACTTATTTTGATTTTAAACGAATAGTATTTAAAAAAAACCCACCTTTTTGGAACGTGCTACAATTCTTTGAAGTCGATAGGTGGATTAAAAAATACATGTATATGAAACGGTGGAGTTATCACGTTTATATTGTAACAATATTTTTGTTTTATTTTGCAGAAGAATAAAAAGATTGTTTTTATTCCATAGAGGAAAGCAAATACTTTAGAGTTAAAGGGACGATCAATTAAAAGTGTACCGCATTCAATGCTATTGAAAAAAAGTAAGTGACGTTTAATATGTGAACGAAAACACAATCGCACGTGGACATTGTACTACTGTGTTTACACTATCAATATACAATGGCGGGAAATTCCTCGATGTCTGTTGTAACTTTGGAAGATCTAAATGATAGTGAAACAGACAAACGAACGTCTGCTATCGTTTATCTATCTGTTGTGATGGCGTTAGGTATTCCTGGAAATCTGTTGGTGATAGTGGTATATTTTGGAACTTTAAAACGTCGCCAGGGAACTCACTGGATATTCATCCGCGCATTGGCATTGACAGATTTACTGGTATGTACAATAGCTATACCATTTGAGTTGTTTCAACAAACGCACCAGTTAACATTTTATTCAGAATTTGGATGTAAATTTTTCAGAGCTGTAAGCGTACATTTATCAATGACGTCATCGCTTCTATTGATTGCAATGTCCGGAAATCGTCTGCGTCGTGTTTGTCAACCGCTTAAACATCAATTGACCCAGCAACAGGCACTTGTGTGTATTGCCGTTGTGGTGGCAATTGGAATTTTGTTTTGTTGGCCCGAAGCCGTTATAAGTGGTATAAGCTTGGAGCATATAGAAAAGTACAATCTGACAGGGTACGACTGCAGTTTTTCTGATAGACTCAGCGGGAAAGAGTACACAACGATTTATAGTACATTGCTACTGGCGGTGTATATTTCATGCATGATTGCGCTTGTTATAATGTATGCAATTGTGGGTCGTCAAGTTCTTAAAAGAGCTAAAATCCTGAATTCACATCGACAAAGCTGCACAATAACTCCGAGTCAAACAGGTCCAGAACTAACATCGTGCGGACATCACAGTGATGACACCATAGATGACAAAAGTTCTAACGAGAAAAGTGTAGCTGTGGCAATAGTTAAATTATCTGATGTAGCGACAAAAGATGAAAGCAAAAAGCCAAAGGGAAAATGTAAAAAGTGTAAACCCGGAACAAAGAAGAAAGCTTCGAAGAAAGTCACAATAATAGCATTTGCTATAAGCTTCTGTTTCATTCTGAGCTATTTGCCATACGTAGCTGTGAAACTAAATGCTTCGGTTGTGAAAGGACGATTCGTCTCTACACCATTAACGAAGGCAATATTCCCTATATTGGCACGAACATTTATCATTAATAACATTATTAATCCGATTATTTATGGATTCCTAGATCCAACTTTTCTTCAGCATTGTAAAATGACTCTTCGACTCATGTTTTGCATGAAACTAAAAGACTTTGGTGTCCAAAAATGACATTTTTGTAAATATGTTTTAATTTTTGTTCATGTCATTCATAATTGCGTTACATAAGTACAGTGAAGTGAAAGAAACTATAATTATGTTCTGTTGTTTCAAAATGGAATGCAAGTTTCATGCATAAAGCATCAATAGACTGTAATATTTTAGCATAGCGTATAAGCCGTCATTTTACGTAGTTATTTAACATGTTATGGTTGTATTTATTATATTTACAGATCATATTCCCATCGACATTAATACATGTAAAACAAAATCCTTGTAATTTTGTCTCAAACGTAACAGTATTCTGATGAGTAAATATTATGGCAATGTAGCCACTACAAAATGATAATATAAGTTATAAGCTCCCTAGTGACCGTCTATCGTTATTTGGAGGTCAGTAAATTGTTGAAGGGTGAGCGCCTTAGCACGACCCCTTCAACTATTTACTTACCGTCCAAATAATCATAGTCAGTCACGCGAGCTTAGAACATTTTTGTACGATGTTGCTGATCTATAACTTGAAACAGTAACTGAGTTTTTTCCACGAACTATGTTTGACAGACTTTCTTGGAAGTTCTAACGCTAAATACGTTATGGTTACTAGACAAAATTAAGCACCGACCACTGACCTTCTGTAATTTTCCGTCTGCATCGTTATTTTTATGAATGGAATTTTCTCCTTGCCAGGTAAATCGTATTAATCTTATTATCTAGATTTCCATATATGACTCTCTTTTCTATCGTTATTTTTTTGGAATGATTTTATCCAATCATAGGTCGTAAAATGAATGCAACATCGTACAATTGTTATTGTGCCTAGCCACTAGACATACTTTTCGAGTGTATATATTGTTGAATTTGTCTCGTCCTGAATATGTATGGGATATTAGCATCTGGACAATAAAAAACCAACAATAAATAAAATAAAATGTGTGAGTATTCTTTGTACTAAGATGAAATCAAAGTACACATCTCAAAATAAATCTCAAAATAAGGGTTTAGGGGTTTGTTGATTAACGTAACGCCACTTTCATTTGTTTCCATGCGGTCAGTTTTATTGGTGGCAGAAACCGGAGTATCCGGACAAAACCTTCGACCTGTCTCAAGTCACTGTCAAACTTTATCATATACTATTGTATCGCGTACACCTCGACACGAGCGGGATTCAAACTCACAACGTTATTGGTGATAGATATTGACTGCTTAGGTAAATGTAAATCTGACTACCATACTATCACGACCACGGCGACCCATCACATCTAAAAATACAAAAAGGTACTACATGTAGTTGAAAGGTATAAAGAAGAATTGCTTGAACAACAGGAAATTCAATACAAAATCAGGATGGTGACCATGTGCTGCGGCAGGATTAGAATGACCTGTCAAATTAATGGCACCCGGGAAGATGTATAATATTTACTAAGACATGTAATGATATATGTTAATTTTAGAAACATATTTGTAATGAGTTGAAACAGTTGAAGTCCGTATGGATAAACCAATTCATGATGGCGACCATTCGTTTTTTGAAATATGAATGAAGTCTAAATTTATCGTAGTCATGGTTGAGTAATCTAGCAGACACCTGACCCACATTTCACACCCCCTAATATCAAAGTCTAGATCCGCGCCTGATATGTGTATAAAGGTCTAAGGTGCTGAGATTATTTTTAAAGTTTACTTTCTTCTTTTGAAAGGGTTGAGTAATTATATTGTCAGTAATGCCCTGTTACCTAATCCACGTAAAATGAAACGTCTCGAATTTATGAATTAAATATAGCGTAATTATAAAACTGCGAGGTGAAGTCAAAGGTAATATTGAGGAAAACATCAAATACATCAATACTTATTGAGGGTCCAGATGATAGTATATGTATTAAATGGTTCTCGTCACCAACCGTGTATTTACATAGATCAAGACCCTCGAATTTATGAATAGCGTAATTATAAAAACTGCGAGGTGAAATCAAAGGTGATATTGAGGAAAACATCAAATACACCAATACTTATTGAGGGTCCAGATGATAATATATGTATTAAATGGATCTCGACACCAACGGTGTATTTACATAGATCAAGACCCTCGAATTTATGAATAGCGTAATTATAAAAACTGTGAGGTGAAATCAAAGGTAATATTGAGGAAAACATCAAATACAAAAAAAAAAAACAAAAACAAAAACAAACAAAAAGTACACCAATACTCCTTATGGCTCCAGATGATAGCATATGTATTAAACGGTTCTCGTCACCAAAAGTGTTTTTAAATAGATCAAGACACTCTTTGAAGGTCCTGCAAAGCTGCTGTCTTTAATGACATGTGTCCCCGGGCAGTTGTATTATATAAAATAAAAATATTTCAAAAGAGTTTGAAGATACCAAAGGGGCTATCAGAAGTCGTAAATCGAAGAAGAACAGACAACACAATGGCCAAGAAGAAATAAAACGGACAAAAGGACAAACAACTATATACAAAATACTACACATAAAACTAAAGATCGAGCTACACGAACCCAATTACAAACCGGGGAAATTCGTGTGCTCCGTCAGCGTAAGCAGTTTCTGCTCCAATAATGGCATCCGTCGTGCTACTCTGTTACAAACCTGATAATAAGTCATGAATGTGGAATGGTCCCTTAACGTTTCAAAATATATCTATCTTGAATAGGCCGAGACCATCTTTAAAAAAGTCGCAAAGCTGCTGTCTTTAATGATGTTCCTCCCGTTACAGTTAAAATATATAAAATTAAACAAGTAAAGACACCGCCGCTGAAAAGTCTTGTATGTACTGTGCGGTAGTTTTGTTAGTAATTGGCCAATGTGGTACACATCCAATTCTTATACAATTCTTAACATAAACTCCGACAAAAGTTAAGCACCATCCTATATTTTTATCGATATATTTTTTTACATCAATACTGTTAAAACAATAAAATAGATATCACAATTTTTCTTACACTTCTTAAAAGACTACACCAAGGGCTCTAAAATTACCAATCTACGAAGTATTTATCATCCTGAAAGACGTGACTATGTCGTGGCAAAAAAGGGGTTCAAAACAGGCGCTGGAAAAACGTAAAACCAGTTTGTCTTTGATGGAAGGTTTTAACATTGCATTAAAATGCAGAGTCTTCAGATTTTAAGAACTTTTAAATGCATCTATTGTGCGTATGTGTAAGGCATAAACATCAATAACGAGCATATCCACCGCGTTTATTGTGAAGTTCTGTAACACTCCTCGTCATGCTTCGCGCAAGACGCATAAGCCGTTCTTGGGTGAACTGTTGCCACTCCTGTAAGATAGCAGTTCTTAATTCGTCAATATTTTGACATTTTGGATTGCGTTGGTTATTTTTTCGGCCAATAAAGTCCCATACATGCTCTATAGGGTTCATGTCTGGCGACATCGCAGGCCATGGAATTGTCTGAACAGCCTCTTGCTGTAAAAAATGTTGTACAATTCGGGCTCTATGTGGCCTAGCGTTGTCGTCCATGCACATTGGCCTGTCAGCCAACGCATGATTATCGAAATGGGGGACTACGCGTGGAGCGAGCACATTGTCACGGTATTTTTGGCCTGTCAGATTACCATCAAGAACGTACAAGTCCAACTTACAGTCAAAGGAAAAACAACCACAGACAGTTACACCTCCACCCCCAAAAGCAATTGTGCCCAAAATGTGGTTATCCTGAAATGAAGTGTTTCGTTGGCGCCAAACCCTTGCACGACCGTCGGTAGGGCGTAACAAAAACGACTTTCATCAGACCAGTGGACCCGTCTCCATATGCGAATAGTCCGTCCCAAATGATCATGTGACCAGTCAAATCGAGCATGGCGATGACGTAATGTCAACTGTGGACGTTTTATGGGTCGTCGCGCTCGCATTCCCTGATGGTGGAGGCGTCTGATTACAGTGCGTGTGCTAATGTGGCCTCCAAACGCTAAATTACCACGAAGTGCACCAGCTGTACTGAACGACCGTTGCTGCGCCCGTCTGGATATGAGCCGGTCCTCTCTCGGCGTCGTTTTGCGAGGTCTACCTGCACGTGGACGGTCAGTAACATTTCCCGTTTGACGAAAACGCTGCATCAGTCGTACAATGATGGAATGGTTAACCCTGAAGTGGTCTGCTACCCTTCTATGGCTAAATCCACCGTTATGCATGCCAACAGCTTGCTACTTTTCTGGTATGGTTAATTTTCGCCGCACCATACCAAACCAATAGAAAATGAAACTTAAAACTCTACACAAAAAAATCAGCTTTCGTTGCAAATACAAATGTTGAAAAGTACACGTGGCACTTTACACTCCCTGTCATATACACATAAATATAAATCGATCAATAACCTGTTTCACAGGTAAGTAAGTATGTGTGTACAGGTAACGAAAACAGCAAACGGATTTGAAATAAGTTCATTATTAGAAAAGATATTATTGAAACAAATCAGGCGGTGCTTAACTTTTGTCGGACTGTATAGATAAAGGCGAGCTTGTTGTTATCACAGGGGTATTTAAAACCCGTAAATTGATGGGCAGACAACACAATTTCTCAACAATTTGTTTGTCCTTTTGTACTTTTTCTTTTGGCCATTGTGTTGTCTGTTCTTCTCCGATATAATGATTTTGATTTGCCCCTTTGGTATCTTCAAATTCTTCTAAAGAAGTATAAAACAAACATTTAGTGAATCTGAAATAACCCAGCAGGCACAACAACGTTGAATCAACGTTGAAATTTGGGTGTTACGTTGAACAACCAAAATTCAACGTTGTTTCAACGTTACAATTTGTACGTTGAATTTGCAACGTTGAATCTTCGTTGATATTATGTAGTGGGAACAACGTTGAAAACAGCAACGTTGTTTCAACGTTGAACATCCAACCTTCTCAGTTCAAAGGAGATGCAATATTAAAGGGGGAGGGCTTATTTGAAACTCTTGGGTTAGGCCCTTTTTAGGTAGAGAATTCTGGATTTATTTGTTTTTGGTGACTACGATTATTATTTTCATATATCAGTTGGAAACTAGTTGCAATAGTATTTCTCACAGATTGAAAGATAGGCTAAAATAGTTTTTAGCAGTCAGCAAATAATGAAGTTGGTGCAAAAAGAGTAAAATGCCTATTTCACGTTAAGGCCAACCCCTTCCTAATTTTATTTTCATGCACCCCCCTTTTTTTTCCTAAGACGAATCCCTTAATTTAAATCATAGCCAAATATGTCTCTGTTTCAATTTAATATAAGTCTCTTACTGGGACTTCCTTCCTACTAGAAACCACCATGTATGCGTTGAACTGTTAATCGAATCCGTAGGTAAAATTTCGTTTTATCATTTTTAAATTTTCGCGGGCTAGAAACAGGAAGTAACAAAATTCGCACATGCGCATTACCGAGCAGTTCAAATATCGAGAGCGCATATCAACACACTGACAGAGACACGAAGAAGCAGAAGATTTTTAGTATCCTGAAGGTGTTGTTTTTGGTGAAAACTGTTTTGGAGAGGTAATTTGCATATCACTAAACACCATCACCAAGGTTTTCGTTTTAAACTCTGGTTAAAGAACAGTGCTCGTGTTGTTTGATTTACGTTGTTGCAACTTGCACTGTTCATGGTTAGTAAACTTTTTGACTCCCCAGTTTTTGTTACAGCGAGTAATATTACTTAGAAAATGGAAACATCTTTATTCAAACATATTCATAAAGGAATGTACTATATTTTAAGCACGGACTGTGACTTTTGTGGAATTTAAAAAAAGGGGGGGGGCAAAACAAGCTGCACACAAAAACTACTTTGATGTGTCATATATTATAGGTTTGTGACTTCCTACTTACTGTCTGTTAAGGTGACTCATGAATATGAAAAAAACAGCAGATTATAAATGTTAAAACACTGTTTCTGCAAGTATATACTATCGATAGGGACACCCTATTTTGGGGTAGTTATTCGTTGTCGTTCAACCGTGGACACATTGCTTTGTTTGCATTTACTTTTATTCTAATTGCCCAATTTTGCATTATGTTTTACCCTTGTTTGGCTGTCTTTCCCTCTCATGTTTTGGTTTCCCTTCAATAACTTGAGTTTGCCTTGGATTTGGTCAAATGTGAAATTTGGCTGTGTTAAGAATTGCAAAATGTCTGTCAACTTTGATTTTGACAAGAGTATATGTGTCACATGTTCACCTTCTTTTGTTTTCGTTTTATTATATTTTTTGCTGGTAAAATACAGAATTAAAATACATGTGTAAATTTGCTGACCAGGCTGACCTGTAAGCCATAATATTGTCCTGTGAAAATGTGTCCGATTGTATCTTTTTCAAATGAAAAATCCCCAGCAGACCAAAAGAAGTCACCTCTGCGCTTTATTCCGTCCTCAGACTTTATCATAGAACACAATTGTAACAGAGGACAATATTTCACGGCAGACACTATTTAATCATACAGACCGACTGACTCACTTACAATATGTATGGGTCAACAACTGCCATACAAATTTGTTTTAATTAAACCGAAATTAAGGTGTTTCCTGATTGTCGAGCCACTTTTTCAACAGTTGTAGAGTGTTGGAATAAGTTACAAAATGTACAACAAATTCCGAAGTTGGAGAAAAAAGATGGCTTATAAGATCTATTACAAAAAGTTGACCATAATATAGGTCCTAGACACAAAATTTCATATGTGAAAAGTGCAAACTGGAAATTATACAGACTTCTAAGAAATTAACAAAATTGTTGTAGTTGTGACAAACAGTAGTCTGCACAAAGGCAATCCCCCCCCCCTAGTCAGGTTTGCTAAAGGTGCAGAATAATACATACATTTTTCAATATCATTCCAAGGGAATGGGAGTTACATTGTACAATAACCATTATACAAATGTAGCTATTAGTTAAATCCTGTCCATTTTGTGTTTGCAGTCAGTACTATACCAATCCAATTTTAACCCATAATTCCATGGAATGGTTTTGATAATACATTGTGTATTTGATTTTCTTTCTTCAGATGTATGAGTAATGGACTGATGGCCGGGATGAACATGAAGGGCTAGAAGGATAAATTCCCTTTTGCAAAGTCATGCTTATTTAAACTAATCAAAGGTTAGTGATTATTATTAAGATTGTCATTTTTTTTTAATGATTTTCAAGACTTTACATAAGTAATATTATTTACAAAGTTTTATTCTTTTCATTTTGATGTTCTTCAAGTAAAATCTTTAACAAGTATATCTTATAAAAAGTTAGCATTTAATTTGATAAACTAATAATTGATTTTGTTATTGGATGCTATGCAAATATTAAGATTATTAAACATTTTTTTATGAGGGGAGGGGGTATTTGTAGCAGTGAAATTTACATGGTGCTTCATTTTGTCCTAAAAAGTAAACTGCAAATATACATGCGAAGAAATCCAAATAAACAATATACAGATTAAGGACTAAGGTAACTACAGTAGCAGCAGTCTTGTGTACCTAGTCATTTCAATTTTGTTGGCATACACATTAAAGAAATGAGAACAAGTTGGATATTATGTGAACTCTGATATGTTTCAGATATAAAGACTAGCATTTCAACTTGTGGTTATTTGAGTGCAACAGAAACCATTCACTTAAACTAAATGTGTATTAAACTTCAATAAACTCATTAACTTGTGTGTTCAGGTATATATCAGAAATAGTAATAGAAATTTTTATTTTTACTTTCAGAAGTTCTTCTGACGTGTGAATAACACAGATGAGGCAAAAATTACCGAATGTGCCACCAATTTCTTGAAGTTTGTGCCAGAAAGGATAGGCGGTGGTGGCAGAGGAGACAATTGACTTTTAATACGAAACAGATCTTAAAATTCTGTCAGACATCATTTATTGATTTAATCATTATGATACATTAAATAACAGAACATTTTATGATAAATGTATACAAATAAAGATTGATTGATTTTGATGATGCAACAGTCTTCAATACTTTAATGTTTGAGCCAATTAATTTTGTATATACCGTTGAACCCGGTCACTTTGTAGGAAACATGTGTTTAAAACAGACAACAAATATGAGTGAACTTTGTCTGAAAGTCTGAAATGTCGCAATGTAAGATGTCCATAAATGGGTTTTGATTTTTGGTGTTTTAATGCCTCTTTCAACAATATTTCAGCTATATCATGGCGACCAGTTTTAGTGGTGGAGGAAGCCAGAGTACCCGGAGAGAACCACCGACCATGGGCAAGCAACTGGTAAACTTTATCACTTGTGGCTGCAAGTCGAGTGCACCCTTTTTGTAATTTACAAAGCCGGGCGTGAACCCACACCGTATTAGTGATAGGCTTTGTATGAGTTGTTAGATCCAACGACCAAACTCATTGAGCCATCCAGGCCTCTGTGTCCATAAATGTTTGGATGTTTTGTGAACTTTTACATGCAACTAAATTGTAAGGACTAGCATCCAAATATGGAAAAAAAAATATTTTATATATTTGGTTAAAACTGCATGAAACTTTTTGAAATTTCATTATATGCCAAAGGTACGTGTCCTACAGATTTTTTGTAGAAAAAAATATAACATCACATTTATTGTTCTAATTTATAGGTAACATTTTTATGATGTAATCGGATTCATTTTTGGGGTATAAATCATTGATAAATCATATCCAAAAACCTATAACATGTATTATTTTTTCAAAATGTGAATGCATGTCCTTACAATTTAGTTGCATGCAAAATTTCATAAAAATCGGAGATCACCTATTTATGGACTTTTTATCCTAAACAGTAATCTTTATTGGCCAATTTTATTCTATTCTATTTGTCATGTTAATTGCAAAATATAGTTTATGCAACATCTAACTCCAAGAATTCTAAGTTTTTTTTGTTTGTTTCCCCCCCCCTTTTTACACTATATTGTCGTACATATGATTGGAACTGTGTAGTAACAGTAACATTGGAAATTACAAATATTTCATTTAGCTCCACCTTATATACTACTACAATGTATACAATAACAGTACCAGTAATTGAATAATGATGAGAAGAAGAACCTCTTCTTATTCCAAATAAAAAACTACCAATACAAGCTGAATATTAAGGAACACAAAGGCAACAAAAAAATCACTATGTTCTAATATGGCTTAGAAAAAGAGACAAGATGCAAGAAGAGTGCACAATATGGAAAAGGGGAGTCATATTTATTCAACCCAAATTCAACATGAAAACAACCATTTTTCAACGTTTAATCAAGGTTGAAAAGTAACGTTGGTTCAACGTTGTTTCAACTTCCATATCCAACTAAAAATCAACGTTGATTCAACGTAGGAATACAACGTTGTTTCAACGTTTATTCAACGTTGTGTGCCTGCTGGGAAACGTCAAGTTTATCCCTTTGATTAATGGAAAACCTAATATATTTCTATTAAATAGTTTGAATCATTTTACTGATTCTTCTAAGTAAATGTAAATATGTTTATTAGTCAAATTAATTACTACGAACTATGAGTTTTAAATATAAATATGTTTATTAATCAATTTACTACGAACTAGGTATTTGCCATCCAGGAAACCACGCTCAAGTAACAAATAACAAACCCAGATAATAAGAAATAGGACACCCAGATGTTATTTTTATTGATAGCATACATGTATATGACTTATCTAGACGTACATCTATACAGTGAACTAGTAATAAATATAATTGCAGTATGTAAGTTATTTCATTCTGAAATTGACTAGATATTAGATGAGCCCATGGAATTAAAGTTTTATTATATTTACAACAGTTTTGTTTACAGAAGTATCCAACACGTGTCTAAGCTCATTATTGATAATAAATAGTTGAAATCGAACGAGTTATCACCCTTTGACAGGAGTTATTTGAAGCATTTAGTCTGCACTAAGAAGGCACGTTTGGGTTCATAAAACTAGCTTAAGGTGGTACCATACACTTCAGGTAAAATTTGATCTGCTCGTTTAATTTTTTTATATTTTTGACAGTGTGTTTGAATATATCCACTGTAATAAATATCAAAATTTTAACAAATTCAAACCAACAGACTCAGAGCTATAAATTCAATAGCCATATAGCAGCTTTTCCCTCTGTGGTTTTGATCACCGAGATGCTTGAAATCTGCATACAAACATCATATGATTAAAACGTTCAACTGATTTTAAAGAGTTATCTCCCTGTAATGTTAGGTACCACTTTAACACAGTCACTTCTTAATGAAATGCCTGTACCAAGTCAGGAAAGTGGCTTCATGTATACGTGTGTAAATGTATCTATCAAATTTACCTCTCCACGATTTTCTTTTATTAGAATTCCATGATATTCCTACAATGTAGTATTTTTGCTTTTGACTTCTGTCTAATTATTTACATTTCCTTCTACTTTTCGACGCTACAGAATTAACACGTTTTATTAAGCTTATCTGTTCACTCTGTTCCATCAATTGTGAGTACTCGTGTACTTTGTAATTGAAAGACGAGATTCATAAGTTGTCTGATCCCAGTTGTAATATCTAACAAAAAAAAATATGTTTAAGCTAAACAGAAAGCAATGTTCGATATCAAATAATGAAAAACATTGTATACAATTCTAGCAATAAAGACGATATCTACCCATTATTTTGTCTCTTCTATAACAGCAGAAATCAGTACAAGACGGAATAATAAGTTTTGCTATGTGAGTTAGCTTTAACTTTCCATCGATTCTGATATTCAACAATGTTAATTGCAAGAAGCGAGAACATAGGGCATTAGTTTCTCAACAGCGGGCTACAACTGCCTGATCGGACGGCATATTAAGGAGTGTCTTTTGTTTGAGGAATGGAAATCTACTGTCATGAAGCAGACCAACACTTGATTAGGACCGGACAGTGTTGGCCCAGCCGTATATAGATTATATATCTTAATTGGAATAGTGGCAATCAAAACACTCGTACACATGTTTCATTTTTATACATACAATGCACACACTGATTTATCTTTTTTCCAAATAATGCTCACATCATGAATACAACAGAAATCAATCAATCGAACAACCAATCAAGCATTATATCGGTCAATCATTCAATCAGCCAAGTCGCCAAGGTCAGGTCAAGAACTATTACTCGGAGACGAGACCATGATAATTAATACTTACCTTATAAATGATTTAACAACTAGATCAGAATTGACAACATAAGCGTAAGTCGAAGAATGAGAGACAATACAATGACCCAAAGAAAATGGACTAAAAAAAAAACAACAAACAAACAATGATCCCCCACAACACTATAGAAAACTAAAGTACGAGCAACACGAACCCCAATAAAACCCGGGGTGAACTCCCAATAAAACCCGGGGTGAACTCGGGTGCTCCGGAAGGGTGAGTACTTAATTACTGCTTAATTATGAGAATAACAAAGATTAAGCAGTGACGGTCAACAATTTCACCAATATCAATAAATTGAACACCTCGATCACGACAAATGTCATTAGAAATCCAGGTCCTGACATTGTGCAAGCACAGGAATGTGACAGAATTAAACCGGTTAATAAGATACAAACCCCCCCTGTTCATAACATGATCTCCAAAGTCAATAAATATATAAACAAACGATATGAAATGTTATGCATATCGAACTATTCTGATTACTTTACCTGGTTAATCAGGGATACTTGAGATGAGTCTGGATTATGAAGTAACAATTTAACAAGCCATTCCATGTGTCGAACATAAAATACGGCTTCTGATTACCCCGTTGGCATCTTCAAACTTTTCTTAAATGTATTTTGGGAAAATAAGAACAACCATTAACATAATATCTCCGTTAGTTTATTGTTGATATACGTAGAGGTGTTAAATGGTATCTTCTCTCGTATTCATTTACTTCAAAAGTTCACCCCTGATTTTTAGATAACGTTCGTGGTGCTCGATTTTTAGTTTTCTGTGTAGTGTTTTGTAGACCGTTCTTTGTCTTTTTCCCTTTTGCCATTGTGTTGTCTGTCCTTTTTCCCTTTTGCCATTATGTTGTCTGTCCTTTTTTCCTTTTGCCATTGTGTTGTCTGTCCTTTTTGCCTTTTGCCATTGTGTTGTCTGTCTTTTTTCCTTTTGCCATTGTATTGTCTGTCTTTTTTCCCTTTTGCCATTGTGTTGTCTGTCCTTTTTCCCTTTTGCCATTGTGTTGTCTGTCTTTTTCCCTTTTGCCATTGTGTTTTCTGTCTTTTTTCCTTTTGCCATTGTGTTGTCTGTCCTTTTTCCCTTTTGCCATTGTATTGTCTGTCTTTTTTCCCTTTTGCCATTGTATTGTCTGTCTTTTTTCCTTTTGCCATTGTGTTGTCTGTCTTTTTTTCCTTTTGCCATTGTGTTGTCTGTCTTTTTTTCCTTTTGCCATTGTGTTGTCTGTCCTTTTTTCCTTTTGCCATTGTGTTGTCTGTCCTTTTTTCCTTTTGCCATTGTGTTGTCTGTCCTTCGATTTACGGATTCTGATTGCTTCTTTTGATATCTTCAAGCTTTTCTTGTTAGGAGTGTGAACAGAACTTTATTGGTAATAGGTATTGATTGTATGTGTACATGCATGTCAATCAAACTACCACGAGATCGCGTTCATGACGGCCCTTCTAATGCCATCATTAGTATATTAGAATAAATCTGATACTTAAACATAAGAAAAGTAGGAATTATTGTGCTGTTAATATATGTTGGGTAATATTGCAGGATCAATTATTCGCTTGGTATTTCATGCAAAGTTATTAATACCTAAGGACTGATAGACTTGGAATCGGGATAATGGGTACGAGCGAAGCTACGTGTATATCTGCTGACTGTTGTTTCAGTGACAGAACTGTAAAAATCCAGTTACGAGTTTTGTTCTAATACCAAGCGGACATCGTCATCTCATCACAAATCATTTTGTTCTAGTACAAAATGGTCATCATCATCTCATCAAAATAAACCTGATGAAGGTTATTCTAGAAATGTGTCGTGCGCATTAAATTATATATCTACGTTTTAATTACTGGTATATTTGTATACAGATCAACCCGACTTGAACCCAAACTTCAAACTTGGTATCTATTTTTATCTATTTCATTAGACACTTTTATTGCATTCTGCAAGTGCACGGACATTTTATTGATATTATATTGTCATGTTTAATAAACAAAGAATTTGAAGTACAGACCACACGTCTACTACTTCATTCAATAGTAGCCATTATGATACCTCCATATATTTTTGCTTATTAAACATCTAAAGTCTGGACATCTTCTAAATTCTACTTAAACATAACATACAATGCACACATCTTTTACATGAGCCAACAGATGTGGGGATAACATGCAGGACAATTCGAGCAGTCCGAACACATTACCCTGAAATAAATGCACGTATATACAGATGTTCTTGAAATCATTTTATTTGAAATTCAATTGGGATATAGTAGTAGCATTGAATCGTATTGCAAAAGGTTTTTCATAAAAAAACAAAATGTGTTGATTACATGTACAATGTACAGTAAAAGTAGATTGTACAAACAAATTATTACAATACGCTACGCTCCAATAACTTCTGACAGAACCCGCTTAGAAGTAGGTTGGTTTGATTTATATCGTGGCGGTCAGTTTATTGGTGGAGGAAACCGGAGTACCCGGAGAAAACCATCGGTCTGTCGCAAGTCACTGACAAACTTTATCACATAATGTTGTATTTAGTACATCTAGCTCTGAAAAGAGTTCTTGAAATCATTTGATTTGAAATTCAATTGTGATAAAATAGTGGCATTGAATTGTATTGCGTCATGTACCTATCAATAAGTCTACTCTAAAGTATCTAGTTATAAATGGCAAAAAGATAATATAATTCACATGTCAATTCTGGCTAACAGGATCAGCAATAAAAAACATTAAACATAATAATTTGAAATTGAGTTTTGGTGTTTAACGCCACTTTCAGCAATAATATTTTAGCTATATCATGGCAACCAGTTTTAGTGGTGGAGGAAACCTTAGTACCCGGCGAGAACCACCGACCCTGGGCAAGCAACTGGTAAACTTTTATCACTTGCGGCTGCGAGTCTAGTGCTCCCTTTTTGTAATTTACAAAGCTGGGCACGAACCCACGCCGTATTGGTAATATGCTTGTATGAGCTATTAGATCCAACGGCCTAACTCATAGAGTCATCCGGGCCCCTTAAACATAAGATATATAATACAATATCAAATAAATAAATCATAAATAAAAATAGGCACTTGTAGGAGACGGAATAAACGTTGGAGAATACCGAATGGGCAATCAATACAAAGTACTTATATTTATAGACTCACTCTTACTAAAATCAGCTTATATTAAGAACAGTTTGAAGATACTAAAGTGGTAAACAGAATCCGTAAACTGAAGGACAGACAAAACAATGGCTAAAAGAAAAAGGACAAAACACGATCTACAAAACATACACATAAAACTAAAGAAGGGGTAACACGAACCACACTGAACACCAGGGTGCTCCGGAAGGGTAAGAAGTTCCTGCTCCACTAGTGCACCCTTCGTGTTAATCTAGTTACAAACCCGTTGATAAGTCATGAATAATGAAAGGGCCGGGAAGTGTTTACGACAAGGTGTGTTGTTGCAAAGATTATTTAAAAAAAGAAAGATATGTGTTGATTAAATGATTGATTTGATTTGATTTATTTGTTTAACGCCACTTTCAACAATATTTCAGCTATATCATAGCGACCAGCTTTAGTGGTGGAAGAAGCCATAGTACCCGGACAGAACCACCGACCATGGGCAAGCAACTGGTAAGCTTTATCACTTGCGACTGCGAGTAGAAAGCACACGTTTTGTAATTTACAAAGCCGGGCGCGAACCCACGTCGTATTGGTGATAGGGTTGTACGAGTTATTAGGTAATCCAACTACCGAACTCATTGAGCCAGCCGGGCCCTCTAAATGTAAAATGTAACGTATAAGCAAATTGTCCTACTAACTGATTATAATACGCTATGTTGACAGAACCCGTTTAGAAGTAAGGTACAGATGATGTGATTATCAACATATGAAAACTGCGCTGGCAAAATCTTTAACGGATCTAATAAGCTAGCTTATTGTCGTAAGACGCTCTGATTCGTAAAGATGGCTTACACAATACAACTGAAAAGTTGAATAATCCAACATGTTATTGGAATGGTTGTAATTGAGACACATTCAATTCTCTGTCCGAATCGTTAAAACATGTTGAGTCTGAGCATGCCTTCCAAGAAGATCAAAGTGCATCTGCCCCTAATTAACAAAATAGGATAAATGCAAAGTAGAATATTCCAAAAGAGATACTTCTACAGAAGCACCTAAGAAAACAACACACAGGAAAAGAAATTGATATTTTGATGATATATTTAATTCAAGACCAAGCAAAACCTCTCGTCACCCCTCAAATCAACTGCGTTGGCATCAACTTATTATTAAGTACTGCATGGCTAATTCAGGATTTTACAAACGGACAGTGAGATAGATTATATGGGATCCTTTTATATCGGTATTTTCTTGTGAGAGTAAGCGTACTCTACTAGAACCCAAATTTAATACGATAGATTCAAATAATCGCAGTAAAATGAGGGATAACTGAACAGTACATAAACTAAGAGCAGCTGTGGCAGTAAAAATGGGAGTAACCGAAAATGAGATCACTAACTCAACTTAAGAATATATAAAATATTGCAGCAGTCTTTTGACATTCTAAATAGCGTCTCCCTTTTATAGATTACAGGGACCCAAAATTAAAACAACTGATTAACATAAAGTATTGGTTTTATGATTGGGAAACAGAAATAGAGCATGCAATTATGATTTGGAAACAGAAATAGAACATGAACAGATTATGTCAAATGAAATGCAGAATTGTAGCCATATCATTGCAGGCAATTCAGAATGTCCATCTTGCAATAGGTTCATTGGTTTATCTAATTAAATTAAGTAACAATAAAGAGATTAGCAACCTACATCATTCCAATGAGATCGAGCCAAGATAAAAATAAAATATTCGCTTTCATTTCAGAGGGGTTGTTGTGGGTATGGACGAGAGTCTACAGTGTTGCAGTATGGTAACCTTTAACGTGCCTATCAATATATCTTATTATCGTACGACGCTCTAATTTATTGATTTTTTAAATCTTAAAGGTGGTGTGCACAATATAAATGAAAAGGTGAATAATCCAACATGTTATTGGAATGGTTGCAACGAAAGCACTTTTAATTCTCTGTTTAAGTTTTTAACACATGTTGATTCTGAGCATTTTTTTCAAAAGGAACAAAGGACATCTGCCCCTAATGATAAAAATATTAATATAAATGAGATAAATGCAATGTAGAATTTCCCAAAATGATACTTTTACAGAAGCACCAAAGAAAGCAGCACACTGGACAAGAAAGTGATATTTTTATTAAATATCTAATTCAACACCAAGCCAAAGCTCTCATCACCCCCTCAAAACAAATGCGTTTGCATTCACTTGTTATTAAGTACTGTCTGGCTAAGAAGAGTTTAAAGATACCAAAGTGGTAATCAGAAGCCGCAAATCGAACAAGAACAGACAAAGCAATGGCCAAAATCATCGGTCTCAAAGCAGTTATGACCAGCTATCAGAATCTGGTTTTCTCAAACTTCACTCAGACATTTACAGTATCATAGACAATTTGATAAACAAGAATTTGGCTGGAACTATGAAAATATCAATCAAATGAATCAGGATTTTGAAAATTGTTCATACTGTGTATAAAGCAAATTAGGGGTTCTAACATTTGATGAAATGAAAATAAAGGAAGGTTTAATTTCGTCACAACACAATAATCAATTATCAGTATTTACAGATATCGAATGTATGTAAGATAGAGGTGATGAAGAGTGTCTTGCAAGTACTATTTTACAATTCCTTTTCAAAAGATTATTTGCTGAATTTGCCTACCCTTGAGCATACTTATGAATGAGGAATCTAACTGGTATTCAAGTTAGTACTGCACTTTGGGAAAATGTTATTTTGTTGCATCGTTTCGTGTTCAATATTCTCGCCTCTACTTGTGACGGCGCATCTGAAAATATATATTTTATTATTGTTTTTAAATCTTAAAGATGGTTTACACAATGTAACTGAAAAGGTTAATAATTCAATATGTTATTGGAATGGTTGCAATGCAGCCACATTTATTTATCTGTCTGAATTGTTAAAACATGTTTATTCTAAACATACCTTCCAAGACGATCAAAGTGCACCTGCCCCTAATGATAAAAGATAAATGGGATAAATGTAATGTAGAACTTCGAAAAAAAATATATACCATTATAGAAACACCTACGAAAGCAGTACACTGAACAGGAAAGTATTTAATTCAAGACCAAGCAAAAGCTCCTGTCACCTCATCAAAACAAACGCGCAGGCATCCACTTGTGATTAAGTACTACCTGGATAATTATCTGTCTCGAAGCAGTTATGGCTAGCTATCATAATCTGGTTTTATCAAACTTACAGCATACTGTTACAGTATCATAGACTATTTGCTCAACAAGAATATGGCTGGAACTACGAAAATATCAATCAAATGAATCAGAACTTTCAACATTATTTATAATCTATACAAAGCAAATTCGGGGTTTTAATATTTGAGGAAATAAAAATCAAGGAGGGTTTAATTTGATCTCACCAAAATAATACATAATTAGGTTTAAAAGATATCGAAGGTATGCAAGATAGAGGTGATGAAGAGTGTCTTGCAATTCTTTTTCAAAAGCTTATTTGCTGAATTTACTAGCCCTTGCGTATACTAATGATTGAGGAATCTAACTGGCATTCAAGTTAGTGCTGCATTTTGGGAAGTTGTTTCTTTGTTGCATCGTTTCGTTTTCAATATGATCTCCTCTATTTGTAACGGCTCATATGAAAATATATATTGTATTATTGATATTAAATCTTAAAGATGGTTTACACAAGATTACTGAAAAGGTTAATAATCCAACATGTTATTGGAATGGTTGCAATGCAGGCACATTTAATTCCCTGTCTGAATTGTTAAAACATGTTGATTCCGAACATGACTTCCAAGAAGGTCAAAGTGCATCTGCCCCTAATGATCAAAATATTAATCTAAATGGGATAAATGCAATGTAGAATTTCACAAAACGATACTTTTACAGAAGCACCTACGAAAGCAGCACACTGGACAGGAAAGTGATATTTTTATCAAATATTTAATTCAACACCAAGCCAAGGCTCTCATCACCCCCTAAAAAAATGCATTTGCATTCACTTGTTATTAAGTACTGTCTGGCTAAGAAGAGTAAAGGATGCCAAAGAGGTAATCAGAAGCCGTAAATCGAAGAAGAACAGACAAAACAATGGCCAAAATCATCGGTCTCAAAGGAGTTATGACCAGCTATCAGAATCTGGTTTTCTCAAACTTCATGCAGATTTTTACAGTATCCTAGACAATTTGATAAACAAGAATCAGGATGGAACTATGAAAATATCAATCAAATGAATCAGGATTTTGAAAATTGTTCATACTGTGTATAAAACAAATTAGGGGTTTAATATTTGAGGAAATAAAAATCAAGGAGGGTTTAATTTGGTCTCAACACACTAATAAATTGTTAGGTTTTAAAGATATCGAATGTATGCAAGATAGAGGCGATGAAGAGTGTCTTGCAATTCTTTTTCAAAAGCTTATTTGCTGAAATTACTTGTCCTTGCCTATACTAACGACTGAGGAATCTAACTGGCTTTCAAGTTAGTGCTGCATTTTGGGAAGGTGTTTCTTTGTTGCATCGTTTCGTGTTCAATATGATCTCCTCTATTTGTGACGGTGCATATGAAAATATATATTTAATTTGATTTTAAATCGTAAAGATGGTTTACATAATACTACTGAAAAGGTGAATAATCCAACATGTTATTGGAATGGCTGCAATGCAGCCACGTTTAATTCTCTGTCTGAATTATTAAAACAAGTTGATTCTGAGCATGGCGTCCAAGAAGATCAAAGTGCATCTGCCCCTAATGATAAAAATATTAATGTAAATGGGATAAATGTAATGTAGAATTTCCCAAAAAGATACCTTTACAGAAGCACCTACGAAAGCAGCGCATTGGACAGGAAAGTGATATGCTTATCAAATATTTAATTCAAGACCAAGACAAGGGTCTCATCACCCCTCAAAACAAATACGTTTGCATTCACTTGTTATTAAGTACTGCCTTGCTAAGAAGAGGTTGAATATATCAAAGGGGTAATCAGAAGCCTTAAATCGAAGAAGAACAAACAAAACAATGGAAAAAAGCAATTGTCTAGAAGCAATTATGGCCAACTTTCAAATCTTCAAACCCTTCCTTCAGGCAGACTTTTACAGTATTATAGACAATTTGATAAACATGAATCTGGCTGGAACTATGAAAATATCAATCAAATGAATCAGGATTTTGAAAAATTTTCAAACTCTATACAAAGCAAATTAGGGGTTCTAATATTTGATGAATAAAAATCAAGGAAGTTTTTTTTATTAATAATAAATGATTAGGTTTTAAAGATATTGAATGTATGCGAGATAGAGGTGATGATGAGTTTCCTGCGAGCAATATGTTACAATTCTTTTTCAAATGAGTATTTGCTGAATTTGGTTAGCATTGTCAATATCAATATGTGAGGAATCTAACTTGGTTATCATTGTGAATACCAATGTGTGAGGAATCTAACTGGTATTCAAGTTGGAGAAGACGATTCTAAGTTGAAAAACTTGTGTCTAATCCGTTTGTTTTTTTATGAACAATAAAATAAGTTTAAATTAAATTCAAGTTAGTACTGCACTTTGGGAAGGTGTTATTTTGTTGCATCGTTTCGTGTTCAATATTCTCGCCTCTACTTGTGACGGCACATAAGAAAATATATGTTATTAATTTTATTTAAATCTTAAGGATGGTTTACACAATATAACTGAAAAGGTTAATAATCCAACATGTTATTGGAATAATTGCAATAAATGCACATTTAATTATCTGTCTTAATTGTTAAAACATATTGATTCTGAGCATGCCTTCCATGAAGATCAAGGTGCATCTACCCTTAATGATAAACATATTAATGTAAATAGGATAAAAGCAATGTAGAATTTCCCAAAAAGATACTTTTACAGAAGGACCTTCGAAAGCAGCACACTGGACAGGAAAAGTGATATTTTTATCAAATGTTTAATTAAAGACCATCACCCCCTCAAAACAAATACGTTTGCATTCACTTGTCACTTGCCTGGCTAAGAATAATTTTAAGATACCAAAGGGGTAGTCAGAAGCCGTAAATCGAAGAAGAACAGACAAAACAATGGCCAAAATCATCGATCTCAAAGCAGTTATGGCCAACTTTCAAATCTTCTAAAACTTCCTAAAGCAGACTTTTACAGTTTCATAGACAATTTGATTGACAGGAATCTGTCTGGAACCATGAAAATACCAATGAAATGAATCAGAATTTTGTAAATATTCATATTCTATACAAAGCAAATTAGAGATTCTAGTATTGGATGAAATGAATATCAAAGAAGTATTAATTTGGTCACAATACAATAGTAAATGATTAGGTTTTATAGATATTGAATGTATGCAAGATAGAGGTAATGAAGCGTCTACAATTCTTTTTCAAATGCGTATTTGCTGAATTTGCTTAGCATTGTGAATACCAATGTGTGAGGACCCTAACTGGTATTCAAGCTAGTACTGCATTTAGGGAAACTGTTACTTTGTTGATTCGTTTCGGAATCAATATTCTCACCTTTATTTGGGATGTTGTATCTGAAAATAGATATGTTATTAATTTTATTTAAACCTTAAGATGGTTTGCACAATCTAACTGAAAAGATGAATAATCCAACATGTTATTGGAATGGTTGCAATGCAGGCCCATTTAATTCTCTGTGTAAATTGTTAAACATGTTGATTCTGAGCCTGCCTTCCAAGAAGATCAAAGTGCATCTGCCCCTAATGATAAAAATATTAATATAAATGGGATAACTGCAATGTAGAATTTCCCAAAAATATACTTTTACAGAAGCATCTACGAAAGCAGCACACTGGAGAAGAAAGTGATATTTTTTATCAAATATTTAATTCAAGACCAGGCAAAAGCTCACGTCATCCCCTCAAAACAAATACGTTGTCATCCACTTGCTATTAAGAACTACATGGCTAAGAAGAGTTTGAAGATACCAAAGGGGTAATCAGAAGCCGTAAAACGAAGAACAGACAACACAAAGGCCAAAATCATCGGTCTCGAAGCAATTATGGGCAACTTTCAAATGTTCTAAAACTTCCTTCAGACAGACTTTAACAGTATTATAGACAATTTGATCAACAAAAATCTGACTGGAACTATGAAAATATCAATCAAATGAATCAGAATTTTGAAAATTATTCATATTCTATACAAAGCAAATTAGGGGTTCTAACATCTGATGAAATGAAAAGAAAGGGAGGGTTAATTTCGTCACAACACAATCATGAATTATTAGTTTTTACAGATATCGAATGTATGCAAGATAGAGGTGATGAAGAGATTCTTGCAAGTAATATTTTACAATTCTTTTTCAAAAGATTATTTGCTGAATTTGCCTATCCATGAGCATACTTATGACTGAGGAATCTAACTGGTAATCAAGTTAGTAATGCACTTTGGGAAGGTGTTATTTTGTTGCATCGTTTCGTGTTCAATATTATCGCCTCTACTTGTGAAAATCTGAAAAAATATATTTTATTATTGTTTTTAAATCTTAAAGATGGTTTACACAATGTAACTGAAAAGGTTAATAATCCAATATGTTATTTAAATGGTTGCAATGCAGTTACATTTATTTATCTGTCTGAATTGTTAAAATATGTTTATTCTAAGCATACCTTCCAAGACGATCAAAGTGCACCTGCCCCTAATGATAAAAGATATCAATGTAAATGGGATAAATGTAATGTAGAACTTCGAAAAAAATATATACCATTATAGAAACACCTACGAAAGCAGTACACTGGACAGGAAAGTATTTAATTCAAGACCAAGCAAAAGCTCCAGTCACCTCCTCAAAGCAAACGCGCAGGCATCCACTTGTCATTAAGTACTACCTGGATAATTATCTGTCTCGAAGCAGTTATGGCTAGCTATCATAATCTGGTTTTGTCAAACTTAAAGCATACTGTTACAGTATCATAGACTATTTGCTCAACAGGAATATGGCTTAAACTACCAAAAAAATCAATCCAATGAATCAGAATTTTCAGTATTATTTATAATCTATACAAAGCAAATTCGGGGTTCTAATATTTGAGGAAATAAAAATCAAGGAGGGTTTAATTTGGCTCAACACAATAATAAATTGTTAAGTTTTATACTCTATACAAAGCAAATTAGGGGTTTTAATATTTGAGGAAATAAAAATCAAGGAGGGTTTAATTTGGTCTCACCAAAATAATACATTATTAGGTTTTAAAGATATCGAATGTATGCAAGATAGAGGCGATGAAGAGTGTCTTGCAATTCTTTTTCAAAAGCTTATTTGCTGAATTTGCTAGCCATTGCGTATACTGATGATTGAGGAATCTAAATGGCATTCAAGTTAGTGCTGCATTTTGGGAAGGTGTTTCTTTGTTGCATCGTTTCGTTTTCAATATGATCTCCTCTATTTGTAACGGCGCATATGAAAATATATATTTTATTATTGATATTAAATCTTAAAGATGGTTTACACAATATTACTGAAAAGGTTAATAATCCAACATGTTATTGGAATGG
>MJUT01059370.1:508133-541608 GCA_002080005.1 Gigantidas platifrons
GAGGAAATAAAAATCAAGGAGGGTTTAATTTGGTCTCAACACACTAATAAATTGTTAGGTTTTAAAGATATCGAAGGTATGCAAGATAGAGGTGATGAAGAGTGTCTTGCAATTCTTTTTCAAAAGCTTATTTGCTGAAATTACTTGTCCTTGCCTATACTAACGACTGAGGAATCTAACTGGCTTTCAAGTTAGTGCTGCATTTTGGGAAGGTGTTTCTTTGTTGCATCGTTTCGTGTTCAATATGATCTCCTCTATTTGTGACGGTGCATATGAAAATATATATTTAATTTGATTTTAAATCGTAAAGATGGTTTACATAATACTACTGAAAAGGTGAATAATCCAACATGTTATTGGAATGGCTGCAATGCAGCCACATTTAATTCTCTGTCTGAATTATTAAAACAAGTTGATTCTGAGCATGCCGTCCAAGAAGATCAAAGTGCATCTGCCCCTAATGATAAAAATATTAATGTAATTGGGATAAATGTAATGTAGAATTTCCCAAAAAGATACCTTTACAGAAGCACCTACGAAAGCAACGCATTGGACAGGAAAGTGATATGCTTATCAAATATTTAATTCAAGACCAAGACAAGGGTATCATCACCCCTCAAAACAAATACGTTTGCATTCACTTGTTATAAAGTACTGCCTTGCTAAGAAAGGTTGAATATATCAAAGGGGTAATCAGAAGCCGTAAATCGAAGAAGAACAAACAAAACAATGGAAAAAAGCAATTGTCTAGAAGCAATTATGGCCAACTTTCAAATCTTCAAAGCCTTCCTTCAGGCAGACTTTTACAGTATTATAGACAATTTGATAAACAAGAATCTGGCTGGAACTATGAAAATATCAATCAAATGAATCAGGATTTTGAAAAAAATTCAAACTCTATACAAAGCAAATTAGGGGTTCTAATATTTGATGAAATAAAAATCAAGGAAGTTTTTTTATTAATAATAAATGATTAGGTTTTATAGATATTGAATGTATGCGAGATAGAGGTGATGAAGAGTTTCCTGCGAGCAATATGTTACAATTCTTTTTCAAATGAGTATTTGCTGAATTTGGTTAGCATTGTCAATATCAATATGTGAGGAATCTAACTTGGTTATCAATGTGAATACCAATGTGTGAGGAATCTAACTGGTATTCAAGTTAGTACTGCACTTTGGGAAGGTGTTATTTTGTTGCATCGTTTCGTGTTCAATATTCTCGCCTCTATTTCTGACGGCACATATGAAAATATATGTTATTAATTTTATTTAAATCTTAAGGATGGTTTACACAATATAACTGAAAAGTTTAATAATCCAACATGTTATTGGAATGGTTGCAATAAATGCACATTTAATTATCTCTCTTAATTGTTAAAACATATTGATTCTGAGCATGCCTTCCACGAAGATCAAGGTGCATCTACCCTTAATGATAAACATATTAATGTAAATAGGATAAAAGCAATGTAGAATTTCCCAAAAATATACTTTTACAGAAGGACCTTCGAAAGCAGCACACTGGACAAGAAAAGTGATATTTTTATCAAATGGTTAATTAAAGACCAAGCCAAGGTTCTCATCACCCCCTCAAAACAAATACGTTTGCATTCACTTGTCACTTGCCTGGCTAAGAAGAATTTTAAAATACCAAAGGGGTAATCAGAAGCCGTAAATCGAAGAACAGACAAAACAATGGCCAAAATCATCGATCTCAGAGCAGTTCAAATCTTCTAAAATTTCTAAAACTTCCTAAAGCAGACTTTTACAGTTTCATAGACAATTTGATTGACAGGAATCTGGCTGGAACCATGAAAATACCAATGAAATGAATCAGAATTTTGTAAATATTCATATTCTATACAAAGCAAATTAGAGATTATAGTATTGGATGAAATGAATATCAAAGAAGTATTAATTTGGTCACAACACAATAATAAATGATTAGGTTTTATAGATATTGAATGTATGCAAGACAGAGGTAATGAAGCGTTTACAATTCTTTTTCAAATGCGTATTTGCCGAATTTTCTTAGCGTTGTGAATACCAATGTGTGAGGAACCTAACTGGTATTCAAGCTAGTACTGCATTTAGGGAAACTGTTACTTTGTTGATTCGTTTCGGAATCAATATTCTCACCTTTATTTAGGATGTTGCATCTGAAAATAGATGTTATTAATTTTATTTAAACCTTAAGATGGTTTGCACAATCTAACTGAAAAGATGAATAATCCAACATGTTATTGGAATGGTTGCAATGCAGGCCAATTTAATTCTCTGTGTAAATTGTTAAACATGTTGATTCTGAGCCTGCCTTCCAAGAAGATCAAAGTGCATCTGACCCTAATGATAAAAATATTAATATAAATGGGATAACTGCAATGTAGAATTTCCCAAAAAGATACTTTTACAGAAGCATCTACGAAAGCAGCACACTGGAGAAGAAAGTGATATTTTTCATCAAATATTTAATTCAAGACCTGGCAAAAGCTCACGTCATCCCCTCAAAACAAATACGTTGTCATCCAATTGCTATTAAGTACTACTTGGCTAAGAAGAGTTTGAAGATACCAAAGGGGTAATCAGAAGCCGTAAAACGAAGAAGAACAAACAACACAAAGGCCAGAATCATCGGTCTCGAAGCAATTATGGGCAACTTTCAAATCTCCTCAGTTTTCTAAAACTTCCTTCAGACAGACTAACAGTATTATAGACAATTTGATCAACAAGAATCTGACTGGAACTATGAAAATATCAATCAAATGAATCAGAATTTTGAAAATTATTCATATTCTATACAAAGCAAATTAGGGGTTCTAAGATGTGATGAAATGAAAGGGAGGTTTAATTTCGTCACAACACAATCATGAATTTTTAGTTTTTACAGATATCGAATGTATGCAAGATAGAGGTGATGAAGAGATGTTTGCAAGTAATATTTTACAATTCTTTTTCAAAAGATTATTTGCTGAATTTGCCTACCCTTGATCATACTTATGAATGAGGAATCTAACTGGTAATCAAGTTAGTACTGCACTTTGGGAAGGTGTTATTTTGTTGCATCGTTTCGTGTTCAATATTATCGCCTCTACTTGTGAAAATCTGAAAATATATATTTTATTATTGTTTTTAAATCTTAAGGATGGTTTACACAATGTAACTGAAAAGGTTAATAATTCAATATGTTATTGGAATGGTTGCAATGCAGCCACATTTATTTATCTGTCTGAATTGTTAAAACATGTTGATTCTGAGCATGCCTTCCAAGAAAATCAAAGTGCACCTGCCCCTAATGATAAAAGATATCAATGTAAATGGGATAAATGTAATGTAGAATTTCGAAAAAAAAATATATACCATTATAGAAACACCTACGAAAGCAGTACACTGGACAAGAAAGTGTTTAATTCAAGACCAAGCTCCAGTCACCTCCTCAAAACAAACGCGCAGGCATCCACGTGTCATTAAGTAATACCTGGATAATTATCTGTCTCGAAGCAGTTATGGCCAGCTATCATAATCTGGTTTTACAAACTTAAAGCATACTGTTACAGTATCATAGACTATTTGCTCAACAGGAATATGGCTGGAACTACCAAAAAAATCAATCCAATGAATCAGAATTTTCAGTATTATTTATAATGTATACAAAGCAAAATCGGGGTTCTAATATTTGAGGAAATAAAAATCAAGGAGGGTTTAATTTGGTCTCAACACACTAATAAATTGTTAGGTTTTATACTCTATACAAAGCAAATTAGGGGTTCTAATATTTGAGGGAAAAAAATCAAGGAGGGTTTAATTTGGTCTCAACACAATAATACATTGTTAGGTTTTATACTCTATACAAAGCAAATAGGGGTTTTAATATTTGAGGAAATACAAATCAAGGAGGGTTTAATTTGATCTCACCAAAATAATACATAATTAGGTTTTAAAGATATCGAATGTATGCAAGATAGAGGTGATGAAGAGTGTCTTGCAATTCTTTTTCAAAAGCTTATTTGCTGAATTTACTAGCCCTTGCGTATACTAATGATTGAGGAATCTAACTGGCATTCAAGTTAGTGCTGCATTTTGGGAAGGTGTTTCTTTGTTGCATCGTTTCGTTTTCAATATGATCTCCTCTATTTGTAACGGCTCATATGAAAATATATATTTTATTATTGATATTAAATCTTAAAGATGGTTTACAAAATATTACTGAAAAGGTTAATAATCCAACATGTTATTGGAATGGTGGCAATGCAGTCACATTTAATTCTCTGTCTGAATTGTTAAAACATGTTGATTCTGAGAATGCCTTCCAAGAAGGTCAAAGTCCACCTGCCTGCCCCTAATGATAAAACAATCAATGTAAATGGGATAAATGTCATGTAGAATTTCTCAAAAAGATACTTTTAAAGAACCACCTATGAAAACAGCACACAAATGCGCTTGTTTTCACTTGTTATTAAGTACTGCTTGTCTAAAAAGAGTTTTAAGATACCAAAGGGGTAATCAGAAGCCGTAAATGGAAGAAGAACAAACATAGCCATTGCCAAAATCATCGGTCTCGAAGCAATTATGGCCAACTGTCAAATCTTCTAAGACTTCCTTCAGACAGACTTTTACAGTATTATAGACAATTTGATGAACAATAATCTGTCTGGAACTATGAAAATATCAATCAAATGAACCATTATGGTGAACATTATTAATACCCTATACAAAACAAATTAGGGGTTCTAATATTCGATGAAATAAAAATCAAGGAAGTCTTTATTTATTCACAACGCAACAATAAATTATTAGTTTTTACAGATATTGAATGAATGCAAAATAGAGGTGATGAAGAGATTCTTGGAAGCAATATTTTACAAATTCTTTTCATAAGCTTAATTGCTGAATTTGCTCACACTTTGGCATACCTGTGTGTGAGGAATCTAACTGGTATTCAGGTTAACACTGCATTTTGGGAAGGGGTTACTTTGTCGCATCGGGTTAAATATTCTTGCCACTATTTGTGACGGCACATCTGAAAATAGACATTGTATTTTTATTTTTTTTAAATCTTAAAGATGGCTTACACAATATAACTGAAAAGGAGAATAATCCAACATGTTATTGAAATGGTTCCAATGAAGGCACATTTAATTCTCTGTCTGAACTGTTAATACATGTTGATTCTGAGCATGCCTTCCAAGTAGATCAAAAATAAAGTGTCCCTAATGATCAAACAATAAATGTAAATGAGATAAATATAATGTAGAATTTCCAAAAAGATACTTTTATAAGACTAAGCAAAAGCTCTCGTTACCCACTCATTACAAACGCGCAGGCACCCACTTATTACTAAGTACTGCCTGGCTAATTATCGGCCTCAAAGTAGTTATGACCAGCTATCATAATCAAACTTCAAGCAGACTTTTACAGTATCATAGACAATTTGATTAACAAGAATCTGGCTGGAACAATGAAAATATCAATCAAATGATCAGAATTTTGAAAATATTTCATTCTCTATACAAAGAAAATTAGGGGTTCTAGCTAATGTTTGATGAAATGAAAATCAATGAAGGATTAATTTGGTCACAACACACTAATAGATTATTAGTTTTTACAGATATTGAATGTATGCAAGATAGGGGTGATGAAGAGTTTCTTGGAAGCAATATTTTACATTTTTTTCCAACAGCTTATTTGCTGAATTTGCCTACCATTGAGCATACTTATGTGTGAGGAATCTAACTGGTATTCAAGTTACTACTGCACTTTGGGAAGGTACTACTGTTGCATCGTTTCGTATTCAATATTCTCGCCTCTATTTCTGAAAATAAAAAGTGTTGTAATGCAAGTGTGCAGCTGCATCCAAAATATTCTCATATTGGTCTAAATTCATTTTATTTCTGACCATCTAGATTTGACATTTTTTAAACTACGTAGCAAAATGTCTAGTAGCGATAAGGATTTTCACAAAAGCACAGTGAAACTTCATGGCAAAGAGATTATATGGGATCATTTCATATTAATATTTTCTCGTGAGAGAAAACGCACACTACCAGTGGACATAAGGATTTTCACAAACGCACAGTAAAACTACATGGCAAAGAGATTATACGGGATTATTTCATATCAATATTTTCTCGTGAGAGAAAACGTACACTACCAGTGGACATAAGGATTTTCACAAACGCACAGTAAAATTACATGGCAAAGATATTAAATGGAATCATTTCATATCAATATTTTCTCGTGAGAGCAAACGTACTCTACCAGTAACCAAGCTTAATACTGATGCGATACATGTAAACAATTTCAGTAAGATAAGGTCTAACTTAGAAATGAATACACTAAGTGAAGCTGTGGTAGAAGAAATGGAAGAAAACAATAACATCAACATCAACATCAACTCATGAATAAATACAATATTTCAAGAGTCTTTCTAACATTCTTATTAGCGAGACCCCTTTTATCGATGACCCAATATTAAAACAACTGATTAACATAAATCAGTGGTTTTATGATTGGAAAACATAAATAGAGCATGAACTATGTCAAATGAAATGCAGCATATTATGGCAAACAAGTCAAATGTACCTCTTACTATAGATTCCTTTGTTTATCTTTTGGAATATACAAACAGTGAAGAGTACAAAGAGAAGTATACATCTGCAACCTACATTATTCCAAAGAGACTTAATCAACGTATATTAGAAGCTTGGTTCTCGCTTCAAAAGGGTTGTTGTGTGGATGGGCGAGAGCCTACAGTGATGCAGTATGATAACAACTCTACAAAAATTGCTATCTGTAAAACGGTCAAAATATGATATTGTCAAATCCAGTTGTGACAATGCAACAACGGGTCCAGATGACAGGATAATCAACAAATGAAAATTGTGCTTGCAAAATTCCTTAACGGGCCGATCAAGCTATCTTATTGTCGTAAGACGCTCTGGTTTAGTAATTTGTTTTAAATCTTAAAGATGGTTTACACAATATAACTGAAAAGGTGAATAATCCAACAAGTTATTGGAATGGTTGCAATACAGGCACATTTAATTCTCTGTCTGAATTGTTAAAACATGTTGATGCTGAGCATGCCTTCCCAGAAGATCAAGTGCATATGCCCTTAATGATAAAAAATATAAATGAAAATGGGATAAATCTAAGAAAGCAGCACACTGGACGGGAAAGTTATATTTTTTTATCAAATATTTAATTCAAGACCAAACAAACGCTCTCGTCACCCCCTCAAAACAAATGCTTTAGCATCCACTAGTTATTAAGTACTGCCTAGCTAATTCAGGATTTTCACAAACACACTGTAAAACTACATGGCAAAGAGATTATATGAGATCCTTCTATATCGGTATTGAAAGCAAATGTACTTTACCAGTAATCAACTTATTACTGATGCGATATATTTAAATAATATCAGTAAAATAATGGTTAACTTAGCAGTACACCAACCAAGGGCAGTTGTTGTAGAAATGGAAGAAAACGAAAATGAAGTCACTAACTCAACTGAAGAATATAAAAAATATTGCAATAATGTTTTTAACATTCTAAATAGCAAGATCCCTTTAATAGATGACAGGGACACATGATTAAACCAACTGGTTAACATACATCAATGGTTTTATAGAACAAGAACTTATTATGTCAAATGACATACAGATATGTAGCATACCATTGCAAACAATTCAAGATGTCCATCTTACAATAGGTTCATTTGTTGATCTAGTTAAATATACAAACAGTGAAGAGTTCAAAGAGAAGTACCCATCTGTAACCTACATTAGTCCAAAAAGACTTGACTAAGGTATAGTAGAATCATGGCTATCGTATCAAAGGGGTTGTTGTTGTGCTACAATATGGTTACAACGCTACAAAACTGCTATTTGTAATACGGGCAAAATGTGCTTGTGCCAAAAATCAGCTATGGCTATGGAACAATACACCTAGTGGGAGAAGCAAATGATAATTTGAAAATGTCGAAACCATACAAACAAAGAAAGCTTATATGGCCTTTAGATTTGTAATTTAAGATAGCTAACATAACAGAATAATTGATTATTATATGATTTGATGATTTCAGTTAGTAACAAGTTAACCTGCCCTCAGTTTTTGGTATAGTTTATAAATATGTGCATATCTATTGCCGTCATATATATTTCCATCGACTAATGAAACTTTACTTCTTTTTTTTTTTAAAGAAAAACAAACTGGACGCTTGCCAGTTGATTTGAATAATCAATATCAGATATTAACATATTGATATGAACTTCCAATAGAGTGCATGATCAATCTATATATATATGTGTATATATAAAGTACCGGTATATATTTTTAACTGCAAAGCACATGCAGAGGTATATGTATCATTACCAATTATCATTACTACCATGCTTTGTAAATCTAGTATTATTATTATTGTTGATTTTGTACTATAGGGTGGTGGTTAACAAAGAAACTACAGGCCACATCTGAGTATACATGTACTTGTAATTTGAAGTTAAATGGGGTAGTTCATGTATTTGTGACAAACTTTACCAGATATGCCTTAGGTTCCTATATATATATAAGTAGATACCTAAGGGGTATCTAAAGAGTGGACAATAAATAAATGTGCATCCTTATTATCTAATAAAACCGTATATATCTAATTTAGTGGACACGACGCGCTTCTGGAATAGCATTCAGCAGGTGGTACGTTGATAGTCGAAAGATTATAAATCCAAATAATATAAGATAGTTGGGAGTACGTAAGCCAAAGGGTTCTAAACATGACAAGATTACCAATGCCCGAGTGATATTGACCTAAAGAAACACACACACACACGTACAATTACAGTACCGAGGAGACAACAACATATAATATGAAAACGAGGGTCATTAACTACATAATTAGCAATAAAATACTGATTTTTTTATCATGTATGTTACAAATGTATCTAAGATTGCTTGTTTTGCATTCCTATGTTACACGTAGCTGTCGATAATAATAAGATGATCATAACGTTCAGGACACGTTTAAATATATCATTTGATCTTAAGCAATTAATACAGACGATTGTTAGCTAAAATGAAATAGAATGAAAAACAAACAGTATGACACTGTCAAAATAGTCCCAACATCTAAAAGATAAATAATAGAAAGTGGTGAGAGTAAGATTGTTTTGTAATTTTGTTCTTACCTCAGTGGGATCCAAACCTACACAAAATATACACTGCAGCATCGATTCGCATGGCATAATGACGGACCATTTATCACACCTTCGGCACTATCTACTATATAAAATTATAGCCACATTAACTTAAATAGAAAGTGGGTGGGTTAAACTAGTTTACACTTTTCAATCCGTCAAACATTCGTGTAACGTGCGGTTGGTCAGAAAATGCCCAACATGAAATTGGTAAGCAACATTGGCACATGTGAAACTATCGGTCTACAAGAAGATTTATCAATAACAATGTATAAAAACAAACAATAAACATCTTGAAATAGACAATGTAAATAAAAACAATGACTGGTATGTACACATAAACAAAACAGTATCCAGATGTTTGGGAAATTGCTTGACCAGTAGATGTATAACATGTAATATACATGTGCACATGTATCCATAATATTGAATGGGTACACAACCTTACGGTGAAAGAAGAATCTTGTTGCTGATAAGATTACTGTTACTTCACTCATAAATGGAAATTAATTTCACTCATAAATGGAAATTAATTGCAATCAATAGACGATAGAGGGTTCATTTATGTGCATTTTATGGACGTTTTTCTTCTTCCGAAAGACACAGCCTGCCACAGGCATTTGAACTATATGTTGTGCATGCGTAAACCTTAAAACAAGGAAGTACCGAAACGTTATTTACAACGTCAGAATGAAAATATTGGAACCGATGATGCAATATGTTTTCCTTATCGTCAATTTTATTAGGAATTTTAATTAGTATTTCCGCATCACAGGACTATAATTATGAATGAATATCATCAAAGAAGTAATATAAGGAAGATTGTTAGTTACATATTTGGTCGTAACAACATCTTGAATCATAGGGTTACGAAACCTCATGTCATTCATGATATTGTTTGAAATGATGGAAGTTACTACTTTTAATGGAAGTACAATACTAAATATTCTTGAAAATTCAACTGAGAGTCAATTAGAGGTCTTACAAAAGTATTCTTCGGATATTACATTGGACTACTTAAATGACGAAGAAACCAAACGCCGAATTGTTCCGATTGTATATCTGGCGTTATTAATGGTATTCGGAGTACCAGGAAACATACTTATTATATATGTGTATACAGTCAAGTTCCAAAGAAAAGCGACACACAGAACTTTTGTAGTTGCACTTGCGATCACCGATTTTCTCGTTTGTACATTCACGGTCTCATTTGAAATAGCTCAGATGATACATGAGTATACGTTTTATGCCGAATGGCTATGCAAGTTTGGTCGGACATTAAACGCCATATTGACTACGTCATCGGCGTTAATTTTAGTTGCGCTATCAGCCAATCGTTATCGACGTATTTGCCAACCAATGCGCATACAACTGACCTATAGTCAAGCTTTAAAATGCATTGGTTGTATAATATGTTTTACCTTGTTTCTCTCATGGCCGGAAGTTATATTATCAGGACTTACGACACATGACCGTGAACACAATTTAACTGCTTTTGACTGTTCGCATGCGCAAAATTATATAAACACAAACTATCCAGTGATCTACAGTGTAGGGATGTTACTATTTTATATTCTGTGTATGGTATCGCTGCTGATCATGTGTTTTTTTATTGGACGACAAATTATTAAACATATGGAATTCCGTGATCAGTTTCGATTGTCTAAAATGTTTTCAGCTTCACAGAAATCGACAAGTTCGTTCACGTCAACAACTATAGAAAGCGGGGATGAAACTAATACTAAAATTAATAAGAAGAAAGCATACAGCCATAAAAAGAATTCAAAGTCGCCATCATTGAAGAGAAAAATAAATTCACCAATGAAAGTAACAAGAACAGCACTGGTTGTCAGCATATGTTTCAATATTGTATTTCTTCCATACGTTGTTGTCAAGTTGATAGCGGCGGTAACCGAGAACAACATTATGGCACCTAGTGCAGTCACCTCTATACTATTACCTATATTATCAAGGACGCATTTCATAAACAATATTGTGAATTTTATGATATACATTTCCATGGATATGGCCTTTCGGAGACATTGTAAAGCAATATTTACTGAAATTGTTTACAAAGTTTTAAATGCTTTGAAATACATTAATTGCAAATTGTGTATTGTGTGAATGGATACAGGTTGATACATATAATACATATCCTAATTAGTAACTAATTGATATTCATAAATAAATCTATATTTGTCTGCTTCAGGAAAACCATTCCTTTATAGTGCTGTGTTTCTGGATACTTGCCAAATGCTGTCTTTCAGTAAAGATTGATTTCTACTTTCTCAGTTGCCTTGGCGATATAAGGGTATGCATGTTGTGAAAAATATTATTTCGCTTCTCAATTTAATGGAATAATATGCAATTTTATGGTAACGTAAATAGTCGTATTTTCAACAACAGGAAACCAGAAATTATTTTATTTGAATAAACATTTAAAAGAAATTATAAAAATAAAAAAACTTAGAGTGTGGTAATCGATAATTATACTCACTATAGATTGTGGTAATCGATAATTATACTCACTATAGATTGTGGTAATCGACAATTATACTCACTATAGATTGTGGTAATCGACAAGTATGCTCACTATAGATTGTGGTAATCGACAATTATACTCACTATAGATTGTGGTAATCGACAATTATGCTCACTATAGATTGTGGTAATCGACAATTATACTCACTATAGATTGTGGTAATCGATAATTATACTCACTACACAACTGCTGACGGACACTTCATGTTGGCATACCGTAAACATGGCATAGACAAAAGCTGATAGAAATATTCTACTTATCTTCAGAGATGTATATATTATGTTGATCCGGTATAATGCGCATAATAATAATAATAATAATAATAATAATAATAATAGTAATAATAGTAAGAATAATAATAATAATAATCATAATAATAATAACAATAAGAGTGTTTGTTAGATAACATGACCACTATTTGATAATCATTTGGATTGTGAAGAACAAAATAAGATATAGAATTTGACCCGTAAGTGGGTTGTCCTCCACCATTTCGAGGTATGTGTTAAATTCACTATAGAAGACACCTTGTGAAAGGAATGAGAAAGATCTATAAAACGTTTTTGTTGTATATATGATATATCTATTTATGATGTAAATCTTCAATCATTTTCGCTTGCAGCAATTCATTGGGACATAAGGAATCCATTTCTTCTACATATAGAGAGGATATTGATAGTAAAAGATTGTTCACTAAGAACACGAATATTTTAAATCTACGTTTTATATGAATTATGATTATATTCATTCCTTATTTGATACGAAAAGACGTGGGTCTAAATGAAATCAAATCCCTTGAACCCACCCCCTGTGTAATTACCTCGTGTATTTACTGACAAAATTGTTAATAATTTGAAGGGAACGTCCTGGCTCGGAGGAAATCATACCTCATCCCCTAAAAGTTACATGGTCTGTCCATGCGTCTCTGTAAAATATAGACCCTTTGAAGTTGTAGTAATAAGCTAATCACGTTGATCATGAATTACATGAATACTCTGTTAAGTCGAAGGGTATTTTTTTCAATGTTTGAAAACAAACTGGCCATGTGTTAAACATAAATACCAGTAGATAATGTCGGTACTAAATTGTGATATTTGATGACTGATAAGTTGGCTCAAAAGAGATGCAAATGTGTTGCTTTTCTGTTTTATGTATATTTGTTCTGTGTCATATGCCCAATGTTACCGATGATGATTGATTTTGATTTTTTGTGTTTAACGCCACTTTCAACAATAGTTAAGCTATATCATGGCGACCAGTTTTAGTGGTGGAGGGAAGCCGGAGTACCCGGAGAGAACAATCGATCATGGGCAAGCAACTGGTAAACTTTATCACTGCGGCTGCTAGTCGAGTGCACCTTTTTTGTAATTTACAAAGCCGGACGCGAACCCACGACTTATTGGTGATAGGCTTGTATGAGTTGTTAGATCCAACGACCTAACTCACTGAGCCACCCGGGCTCCTCCAAATGTTACCGATGTCTATGGATTGTCCATTCTTGTTGGTAACTCGTAAATTTTCTGAGCAGTAAAAACTGTAAAACACAGAATGGAGAACACCAATTATGGATTAATTATTGTGTCAATAGTACATCCATAACGCTATAGTCATACTATTACATAATAACATGTTAAATTGATATAAAACTCATATTACTTACAAAAATCCATTTTTATAGCATATGGACTGCGATTAAGAAGGGAATATTGACGGTATTATTACTTTCTATTAGGAAGGAGCTCAATTATGTAAATCTATGTGTGAATCTGCCATAAAACTAAGTAAACACAACACGTGAGATGCTGCGAGCATTGATATTACATTTAAACAAGGTCCATACATTTTATTATGATAATGAAGCATAAAGACAGCATAGAGGTAGTTTTTATTAGAACCAGTAAACGTTTGAAGATATCAAGGGAATAATCATAAGCTGTAAGTCGAAGAAGAACAGACAATACAATCAAAAGAAAAACGGACATACAATGGTCGACAGAAAATTAGTTTGACCAACATAATAAACGGGGTGAACTCAAAGTAAGAAGTTCCTGCTTTACCAATGGTACCTCTCATGTTACAAATGCGGTGATAAGTCATGCATAAGGAAAGTACTTCGACTCCATGTAGTGAAATTGAAATCGTGATGAAAAAGCGTTTAAAAGCATATCCGTTGGTTTCTAAAAAGTTTAGTGACAATACCTATCAAATAATTTATTTGATTTTCAAATGGTCACAATTACTGAAACAGAGAAAAATGGAGTGTTGAACTTGGTGAAAAAAATCATTGTCAAGTAATTTATATGTTCAATAGAAAATACAATTTAAATACTCAGTAGCGAATCGCAATTTCAACATCCGATGTTTAAGTATAACAGTAAAATTAAGACTAAATTGGTTTATATCACCCGGGAATAATTTCAATTAATTTACTAAATTACGATGTGGAATCGCCATTTTTCTATATAAAAAACAAATAAATAAAAAATATAAAATGTTTACAATTTTGTAACAAATTCTCCTGAATCGACGGATTAAACATACATCCATTACGTCAGGAATGTTTAAATCCGTAGCATCTGGAAAATAAAAATAAAGTGTAAAATTTGAACAGTAGCGCACGATATAACCTCAAAGTTTACATAATGCTTCTGATTTTACGATTTTACAGAAGTATATGTACCTGTTTGAAATAAACTATTGTCAATCAAAGTAGATTTTAGTTAGATCATGTGAACCTGATTTAAGTACAGACGAGTTCTGTAAGAATCATAATAAACACACTGTGTGCGATGATACATTGTATGTTCGCTTTGAACGTCATTCAGTGGCTAATAAAAATAAAGTGTAAAATTTGAACAGTAGCGCACGATATAATCTCAAAGTTTACATAATGCTTCTAATTTTACGATTTTACAGAAGTATATGTACCTGTTTGAAATAAATTATTGTCAATCAAAGTAGACTTTAGTTAGATCATGTGAACCTGATATAAACACAGATGAGTTCTGTAAGAATGACAATAAACACACTGTGTGTGATGATACATTGTATGTTCGCTTTGAACGTCATTCAGTGGCTGCCAATAATATCTTCTTATCCCTCGAGACAATTCTGTTAGTAGACTGTAATTAGTTAATGGCATATTGTTTATAAACTCCAAGACTTGAACTCTTTCTTCTAGGGTAAAGTATACTTCTGTTTGTAATTATTTTTATTTTGATTGTTCGGTCATGATAGTGCACGGGCATATTGTTATTCTACTGTTATATTTTTGTGAATATGAGTTGTAACAATGATCGCTCCCGCATGGTGTAGATAATTCAAATGATTGCTTTGAAACATGCGAAGGTTGTTAATTCTGATGTGAAAGAAGCAAATGAAACACACCACACGAAAGGTGCATTGAATTAGACCATGTTCAATTAGGGTTGATTGGTTTGAATGGTTTTATGGTGTTTAACGCCACTTTCAACAATAGTTCAGTTATATCGTAGCAATCAGTTGTATTGGTGGAGGAATCCGGAGGACCCGGAGAAAACCGCCGACCTGCCTCAAGTCACTGACAGACTTTATCACATAATGTTGTACACGTCGCTTTGAGCGAGAGTCGAACCCACATCAGTGGTGATAAGCACCGATTGCATAGGTGTAGTTGCAAATCCAACTACCATACGATCACGGCCAGCGACGCTTGCTGTTGTTGAATGAGGGACTTGTTTTTATAAAGTGGTATTGATGAGGTATCCCGTGACGAAACTGGAGCATTACAAAAAGAAAATGGCATTTCTTTCCATGGTGTGAACATATTCTGAGCAAGACGAGACGAAAAATCTAAAACTGTTGTCGCTAGGTTTTACAAAAGGACCGCAATTTAATACAAGAGTAATTATTAACAAAAGTAAGGTTATGCTCTTTCAGGCATGGGCCACATTAGACTATGTTGGCTATCCTGTTTAGGTCCTTTGCTTTTATTGCTCACAAAACTTTAAATTATTTGGCTTTCCAATGTTTAGATTTTCAGAGTAACTGATGAATGCTATTCCAGACTAAGGGATACAACATAACTTAACGTTCATTTAGCAGTTTCCGCCGGAAGTTACTGAACGGCGAATTTAATTTCAGCCTGAATTTTATATTATCAAACGAGGGAACATGCTAAGTTTAATAACGATATATTGATAGTGAATTCGACAATGATTTTTTCGCCATCATACTGTGTGAGCAATGGCTACATAGACACAATATTTTTCAATATCAAAATACATCCCAACCTTATCAAGAATCCCTACCGTTACTTCAACCATCGTTACCACACTAACATTGGCTAGTCAGACATGCAGTGTTTTCTGGGCAATTTTGTTTGGTTAAAATAAAATAAGCCTATTGTGCTGTCATGGCGAGCTGATATACCAAATACAGGCTTTAGTGTTTTCTTTATAAATGAGTTATGTTCGGTTTAGATATTGAATATTTTTTTTTGTGCTTAACGCCTCTTTCAGCAATATTTCAGTTATATCATGGCGACCAGTTTTAGTGGCGGAAGAAGCCGGATAGAACCACCGACAATGGGCCTGCAACTGGTAAATATCACTTGCGGCTGTGAGTCGAGTGCACCCTTTTTGTAATTTACAAAGCCGGGCCCGAACCCACGCCGTATTGGAGATAGGCTTTTGTGAGTTGTTAGGTAATCCAATTACCTAACTCATTGAGCCACCCGGGCCCTTCAATATTGAATAAGAACATAATTGAAATTCTTAAGGCAAGAAATATTTTCACTCGTAAGCTCGTGTAGCCTCAACATTCAACGTTGCATCTTATTATCATAATAATAATAAACATTAACAGTATAATACTCGTCAATTGATAAATCAGGGTGACAAATCGATTTGAAACACAGATGTAAACACAAACACGTGTTTGAGATATTGAAATTTCTTCATACCGGTAGTATCATGTTTTACATAAACGTTATAAAACATGCAAACTAGCAAAGTCTGTAGTATTGAAATCCTTTCCGCACGGACGATTTTGGCAGTTTGTATTTTAAGAAAATTTTATATTTGCATTATTTTAGTTAAAGAAAAAAAATTACGGAAGAGTGACAAATTGTAGCAGAATAAACCTGACTCTCTTGGTTAAAGCGAGTCTCGATAGCTTGCCTTGCTTCGCACGGGCTTTTAATGTGACAATTGTCACCTGACCAAGTACCCACAAATAAAAACTCACAACGACAATAATTTTTTTTTTTTCGACGTGACAATAAAGACAGGTATACTTTGTGTTAATACCGATGTCTTAAAATTAAATCCCCAATTTTTAGCCTTTTATAACGAAGCTTATCATTTATAGAACAAATATGTATGAAGTAGTGGAGAATACAATCCAACTGTAGATTCTTAAAAATAATCAACGAGACCCGTCTCACAATACATTTCTATCTGCAAAAAAAAGTTTTCATTTTATATTTTTACCTTTTTAATGTTCAGAAAGCTAAATAAGCCACAATTAACAAAAAATAAACAACAACATTTTATCGGCATCCGTGCTTTCGATTCTCGTTTATATTTAGATATTTCAAGGTCTTTCAAGTGAATAGAATCGTTTATATTTTGGTATTATCTATACTCTCAAGTATAAGGCAAAATAATAAACAAAACGCAAATATCAATTTGCCGACAGCCCGCCGTACGTGATGGACGCCGGAATTATTATAAACAGAAAAATGTTATGTTACATGTCACTTGTAATCAATTCACAATGTACACAACCAACATTTCAAACAAAACTATATATTGCATAATTAGAATTCCGTCACAGATGGGCAAGGCCGTCCAGGAAAAACCAAAGTAATTTGGAAACCTGTATCCGATGACAATGCTCGAACCCATCTCTGGACAATCAGGTGTCGGACCTCACCTTAAATTTTACAACAAAGATGCAAATAGTAAATAATGTAAGACTAACATACAGACATATTTTTTGTTGTTACACGTATGCACGACGGCTAGAAAGTGAAGAGAACCAAACGAACACACCTAAATTCCCAACCACAAGACAATGTTCTCATTGGTCAATTTCGACCATTACTGTATGAATATTCATTAGTATCAAACCGACAATACAATATTTTCCCGCTATACTTCGAACCGCGGGAAAATACTAATATTTCAAGGTCTTTCAAGTGTCCCAAGTGTTCACCCGTGGTCTGTCTGATTTGTTAAGTTGCGGTCGGTTCGTTGGTTGTTTTTGTATTGCGAGAATACTCGTCAGTTCTGAAGATAAAATTATATTGTCACAACTCAAATACTTGTATCGTGTCTTGTATATATTGATCAATTGCTTTTTTTAAGCAAATTGTTGATATTTGTTTAACAAAGCTTACTATCAAGAGTTAAGAATACTGATTATAAAATTTATTATTGTGGTCAACTTAGCCGAGTGGTAAGATGGAAGTTTTGAAAGTCAAAGTAGACTTTAAAAAGGCCAGCAGTGGTTCGAGACACGAAAGTCCCAAAATAAGTAAAACACGTTTTTAAACCTAAAATAGTAAAAGGTTAAAGTTCATATATTCAAGAACAAGAGAATGAACTGTAGATTCTAAAAATAATCCACTGTTCGAACAATAATGTGACGTCAGAGAAATGTATTATATTATACAGTTAAAGACCGGTTGTGAGGGAAGTAGCAAGTTTATTGTCCCCCGAAACACAAACTATTTCCTGACGCGAAGCGGAGGGAAATAGTTTGTGATGAGGGGGACAATACACTTGCTCCTTCCCGAAATAGCCGGTTTTTAACTGTTTTATTATACTTTAACAATTGAAGAACAACAATAAAATGCTTTTTTCTCTCTGATATGATTATTTCAAGGTTATTACACTCATACTGATGAAGAACAGCAAAATAAGGCATATTACCTCAATATTGTGTTCATACATTTAGTTGTGTCACTTCAGATTGTTATCCCTTAGCACTAATTAAAGTGTAATGAAATAAACAACAAATATATGTTTTACCAGTAATATTAAACAAATTCAACAGTCTTTTAGGGGAAATTAAAGGATTAAAAAAAAAAAAACGGGAAATATGAACGTGTAAAATTGCGGATAGGGAAATAGTTCACTTCCGGGGAAATAGTCTTTTAGGGGAAATTAGCAAAGGATTTAAAAAACAAAAACAAACGGGAAATATGAACGTGCAAAATTGCGGATAGGGAAATAATCTCAGGGAAATAGTTCACTTCCGGGGAAATAGTCTATTAGGGGAAATTAGCAAATCTATAGTCCCATTCACATGCACAAGATTTGCACCAGTGTGTAAATTTTCACATGTGTAAATATACACTGGTATGTAAATGTATATTTGCTATGCGTTTACATGGTTTTAATCTCAGGGTGTGTATTTTTAATTAAAAGCTAATTTCAAACGGTAAGGAGGTCTCAAAACTTAGTGTCACGTGTAAATTATGACTTATATAGGTAAGCTGTCAGTTTCAACAGCCATTTTCTCCGCACCACACCATGGCAATGTTTATGGAATATAATAGACTTCGACAAAGGAGGGTATTGCCATATTACCTATGTGCAGGGTTAACAATGGCAATGGCCCGCGAAAAAAACGATTTGGTCGGTAGAAAGATCTTCTATTTGGTGGGAAGATGTTGTGTTAGAAACATACAATGATCATTAATGGCTAGAAAACTTCCGAATGCCCGGGGACGAAGAACTTTTGAGAATCTTTGCAGAGAACTCGAGCCGCATCTAAAGCCAAATGAGAGTTTTGTTCGAGATGCGGTTGATGTGAAAAAGCAGGTTGTCATTGCTATTCATTTTATGGGATCTTCTGCCGAATACAGAACAATTGGGATTTTGTTTGGCAGTTTGTAAAGTTGTTCATAAGATGTGTGAAGCCATTGCTGAAAATCTTTTAGAGAAATAGGTATCTTTCCCAACTGGTAACAACCTTTAAAATGTTATTCAAGGCTATGAAGGAATATGGGGATTTCCGAACTGTGGTGGAGCGATTGATGGCTGCCACATTCCGATTAAAGCGCCGGAAAATTCACATGGTGACTACTTGAACAGAAAGGGTTGGTATTATTTAATACTTCAAGGTGTATGTGATTACAAGTATGTGTTTACAGACATTAACATTAACGCGTCTTAGCAAATTCCAAAATTTTCACAATGGTAATAAACAGCTGCGCCAAGAGTGCATGATACGCCCGTCGTCAAAATTCATACAATATTTGTAAAGACTTTCTTTCCCATAACTCTTGAATGAAAAATCAAAATTTCACCAACAGCTGCACCATAAATATGAATTGGAACATTTATACAATATTTATGTTGAAATAAAACACTATAATAGTTTGACATACCTTTTGTATTGACAAAAAAAAAACAACAACTATACACATATATTGCAAACAAATCCAAATAATCTAATGGTCAGGATATGCCATCAATCGTTGAGTAGTAAAGACTATCAATTCCAATAACTATGCGAAGTGAATTGGCCAAGGGGTTCTCAATTTACAGCACGACATACGAAAAATCGCCTACAATTTGATGAATAAAGTCCCATAACTCTGGAATGAAAAATTGAAATTTCCCCATGAAGTATACAGACCGTAAGACCATCAATTCCAATAACTCTGTGAAATTTGAAGTGAATTGGCCAAGGGGTTCTTAAGTTAGAGCGCGACATGTGAAACGGATCGACGGACAGACGGACGGACACTCTGACATTGGTATACCATAATACATCCCGTCATAAAGACGGGCGTATAAAAATGGTACATTATTCCCAAAATGGACAAAGAAGATAGTTCTTCAAAGAGGAGAAACTGACTTACCAGTAACAATAATAACAGATCCAGCTTACCCATTAAAACCATGGATCATGAAACCCTATTCAGGTAGAGAAAATCTGACTGCCGTCCAAGCAAGATTCAACTATAGGCTAAGTCGGGCTAGAATGACAATCGAGAATTCGTTTAGAGGTTTAAAGGCCAGATGGTGTTGTTTGCAAAAGCGCTTGGAAGTTGATGTGGAGTTTGCATGTACAGTAATTGCCGCTTGTGTGATACTGCACGATATCTGTGAAATCAGTAGGGAAACGTACGATGACAGATGGAATTTTGAGGGAGACGATGAAACTGATGTCGTTCTATTTGCCGATGGTAATGATGCAAAGACTGGCAAAACGATTCGAGATGATATTGCTTCAGCATTTGAAAATCATGTTGTGAAATGATTAACAAATGAAACTTGATAACACATACTTTGTTTCTCCTATGATTGCTTAGGCATGTTAGGGAATAACATGTACTATAAGCCATACATGTAGCTTTGTTTTTTGTCTCATTGCCATTTCACCCGTCCCTTATAATAAATTCTGGGGACACCACGAGCTTGTACTGTTTAGTGGCAGTCTACATTGGTGCAATTCAATTTTTCTTTGTTAAATTTTCTTATGACCGGTGTGCATGTACAATATCAAATGAGTCTCGTGTGGATCGAACAAGTTGATGACTGTAAAATATAGGCAATTATCCTTATCGTAGAATTGAAAATTGAAACGGGGATTTATCAAAGAGACAAACAAACAAAAAACACACCAAATTATTATATTGATTAAAATGCACGAGCTTTGTTGAACTATTTGACATATTGCCTAATTCGTGTCAATTACCGTAGGAAACTACAAGCTAAAAAAAATGCACACTGAGTATTTTATTTTTTGCATTCACATGCTCAAAATTACATACCGTGTAAATTTACACGTGTGCAAATATACATTTACACCTACCTCCTACGTCGTGTAAATTTACACCCGGGTTTAAATTTACATACGTATGTATTTGCGTTCACATGCGGATAGGCAAATAATCTCAGGGAAATAGTTCACTTCCGGGGAAATAGTCTATTAGGGGAAATTAGCAAATCTATGACTGTTAATTTATATAGTAAAAATACTGTAAAAGTATAATAAATTGGTAATACATATCACTATTTTTTTTTTAAATTTGTATAAGAGCTATTTCGTTCGTGATCTGATAAAAAAACAATAACATTGCATAAAATTTATGAGATATCCTTCAGTTAAGAAATCATGAATGGACAATTCAGAGACAAATAACATTGAGTTCAATACACACAACGAAGGACAAAAAACAAACTCGGATATCTTTTATAAATTTATAAAAAAAAAAAATAAAAAAAAAACAACAAGCCCTCTCCCNTCTCCCCCCCCCCCATGCATACAGAGGACTGACCATCTCTGAATACGTTTTTAGATTTTCTTCTAATTTCCTTAAAGGTGCGATTGTTCTACAACCGTCCAATAGACCCTATTTATCTTGGAAGTTCGTGCATCTTACAGAGGTGCACCTTTTTCTATGATCAATTAATGAAATTATTGAACACTTTATCGATCATAAAACCACTCTATATTTTATATCACCCTGACAATATTAAGTGAGTGAGTGATTGATTGTTATTTAACGCCAACTCAGCAATTTTTCAACTATACCATGGCGGGAACAAGTTAATTTTCAATGAAATGACAATGGGGTCTGCTTTGTACTAGACTAACACGCTTAGCTTGATTTTTTTTTTATAGTGGTAGCTCACTGAAACAGCAGTTCGCGGATAGAAATGTCGCTCCACTCCTTCATACTGTGTGCTTAAGCAACAAATATCAATCTTAATGTCTTTTGTTTGACCCGATCGTTCTCGAACCCACGCTCAGATGCACTCGATGTGATCACGCTAACTATTGCATCACCGAAGCTGTTCAACAATCTTTTAAGTATTGTTGCTCTTTTTCAATGTCTCAGTATCACGGCGTGAAGTTTTTTTCATATAATTTGCTTGAAAAATAAAATAAAAAAATAAAAACCACAGAGCAAATGGTGAATACGTGAAATTAATTAAAGCCGTACATTGCCGTTTGTGTAATATATTATCTGGTAAAATGACTTTATTAGTTCTAGTTATTTCCCTTTGTACGTAGCCAAATGATACACGTACGATAATATTTAAACGAACGTGACTCTTATAGTACACACGATGCATTTGTGGAATAGCCATCATCATTTACGCTCAAAGCAAAAAAAGAAAGGCTAAATAATTTTAAAGAATTTGAAACCTAAGGGTTTTAACAGGATAGACAAAATCGGCTAAGGTATACAACCTATACCTACAATACCGTATACCAGAGTTAGACCTAAATTAGGCATTTGTTTAAAATTCATGTCACAAATAAGGATTTATTTCTTATATTTGTTTTTCTCAATAAAATGTGATCTCCGGTTCAATTAAGGGTAAGGGTTATTGTGTTTAACGCCACTTTCAACAATATTTCAGCTATATCGTGGCGTTAAGATTTATTGGTGGAGGAAACCGAAGTACTCGGAGAAAACCACTGAACTGTCGCAACATGCGCAAGTCACTGACAAACTTTATCACATAATGTTGTATTGAGTACACCTCGCCATGAACGAGATTCGAACATACAATGTTAGTGGTGATTGGCATTGATTACGCAAGTAGTTGTAAATCTAACTACCATATACGATCACGCCCCTTGTATAACAGTAGAAAAAAATTAGATATAAATAATTTCCAACTTTCATTACCTCCATTATTTTCTACTTACAGCCATATATGATATTTACATAATACAAGGTGAAAAGCAGTGAGTACGTGCATGCACAAAACAATTCTGTGGTCGTTCCAATATACTATTGGGGCCGGGTGGCTCAATGAGTTAGGTCGTTGGATTCCTAACAACTCATGCAAGCTTATCACCAATACGNTAAAGGCTAAATAATTTTAAAGAATTTAGAGCAAGAAAACCTAAGGGTTTTAACAGGATAGAAAAAATCGGCTAAGGTATACAACCTATACCTACAATACCATATACCAGAGTTAGACCTAAATTAGGCATTTGTTTAAAATTCATGTCACAAATAAGAATTTATTTTTCATATTTGTTTTTCCCAATAAAATGTGATCTCCGGTTCAATTAAGGGTAAAGGTTATTGTGTTTAACGCCACTTTCAACAATATTTCAGTTATATCGTGGCGTTAAGATTTATTAGTGGAGGAAACCGAAGTACCCGGAGAAAACCACTGAACTGTCGCAACATGCGCAAGTCACTGACAAACTTTATCACATAATGTTGTATTGAGTACAACTCGCCATGAACGAGATTCGAACATACAATGTTAGTGGTGATAGGCATTGATTACGCAAGTAGTTGTAAATCTAACTACCATATACGATCACGCCCCTTCGGTTCAATTAAAAAAAAAGTCAAAATGTATAACAGTCGAAAAAATTAGATATAAATAATTTCCAACTTTCATTACCTCCATTATTTTCTGCTTACACCCATATATGGCATTTACATAATACAAGGTGAAAAGTAGAGAGTACATGCATGCACAAAACAATTGTGTGGTCGTTCCAATATACTAGTGGGGCCGGGTGGCTCAATGAGTTAGGTCGTTGGATTCCTAACAACTCATGCAAGCTTATCACCAATACGGCGTGGGTTCGCACCCGGCTTTGTAAATTACAAAAAGGGTGCACTCGTCTCGCAGCCGCAAGTGATAAAGTTTACCAGTTGCTTGCCATGGTCGGTGGGTCTCTCCGTCTTCTTCCACCACTAAAAGTGGCCGCCATGATATAGCTGAAATATTGCTGAAAGTGGCGTTAAACACCAAAAATAAATCAATCAATCAACCAATACACTAGTAATTAGCCGAAAACAGATATGTGGCGGTTTTATATTTGTAAATGTTTTTGGCCAATATTAAATGTATAAATGTCCGCGATTTCGATTATTTTTACCTGAATATTTTTTTTTTACAATGAATATACTAAAGACATATAAAAACAAAATTGACCATTTTGAAAACTTTTCTTGGTTTATTAGGTGAAAACAGCACCCGATAATCGTTTCTGTCGTCACGACAATTTATGATTATGTGTGTGACTTTACACGTGCTTGATATAGAAATTAAGGGAAAATGAAGGCGGATAAAAAAAACCTAACCTAGGTCGCACGAGATATTTAAAGGGGAATTTGCGGTAGTGCCTACCGACAAAATGTGTGGGCGGAGCTTATCATCAAAAATCCCCATTGATATGAACAGCATATTTAGGAAACTGTTTGTCACATGACCAACGTGACCAAGGTCACCTACCTCAGAAATATCAAGTGATTTTTGAAGATTTTAGACTGATGAAGAATATTATTTTTAATAAGACTAAAAGTTTCGTAGGGAGGAACACGAGTGAACATGCCTGTCAAATATTTTGCTCCAAAAGTAACTGTGAAACTATGTATCATTGATTTTTCCTCCTCGAGATAACCGTGGCCAAAATAATGAACAATCTCAATGTTTGCTCCGCCCACAGCTTTTTATACCCAAACTCCCGGTTTAACGGATTCTGCTGATAATAGAACAAAAAAGATATCATAACACAAGAGTTATAAACAAATTAACCCCTTTCAGTGCCCCTCTATAGTTAGCATTTGTTTGTAGATTTAGTTTTCCAAATTCCTTTGATGTGATTGTAAAACATACAACGGTTTTGAAAACAAAAATTAATTAGAATCGAATTTAAGCGAATTATACTGACTTGTGCTCATTCAGGAATATATGGTTTGGTTTGGTTTATGGTGTTTAACGCCGATTTCAACAATATTTCAGCCATATCGTGGCGGTCAGTTTTATTGCTGGACAAAACTGATGTACCCGCATAAAATCACCGACCTGTCTCAAGTCACTGACAACCTTCATCACATAATGTTGTATCGAGTACACCTCGCCCTGCAAGTGGTTCGAACTAAAAACTTAAGCTAGGAAAAGATGTAAACGTTATTTCAATATAAGAATGCCAAAGTTACCTCTTTTATCCAACTGGGGGCCGTCGTGGTTATGATCGTATGGGGTGCATGTATATAATTCATTAATTTTTGTATGCTTTGATAACTCTTGTTTGAGTCTATTGAAAAAAAACAAATATTATCATTCACGTAATTTTCACTTGGTGAAAGACCATTTAACTTTATGGGGATGGGGTGAAGGTAAATAAAAAAGGAGAATATTTTATTTGTTTGAACAGTAATCACAATTTTCAAATTAATAACATATTAAAAAATATCTACAATTCATTGAATTTGCATATTTCTTGAAGACTCCGATATGCGTCTCTTCAAAACAATAAAACAAGTTAATATTTACTTCAAAATATTACAAACCAATATCTCAGACTTTGCTTTAAAAGAAAAAAACAATTAATATGGAGAATCAAAAATGATTTGGTATCAGGGCACAATTAAAGTAAATTACATAAAGAATGTTGTCAAACATCTAACTTCAACTACTAGACTGGACCTCAACACAGACCATACTTATAAACTATAACTATATGTATGTCTCCATCTCTCTCCCCTACACCCTTTTCTCGTCTGACTTTCACCCTGTCCGTTACTAAATGGTGCACGCTAAACTCCTCCTACAACTTTAATAGGAAACGCGTGCTTGCCATATTTGAAGATTCGTATATCATTACGGCATTTTTTATGGAATTATTGTCATTTTTCACATATAATAATTCATGACAATTTTTTTACGCCCAATTCATCCTGCATTGTAAGTGGAATTTCCTGCGAAATTTGGCTTGATACACATTTGCATATTTTTATTGTAATTTGATCAAACTTTTTTAAGGATTCATTGACCTTTTTTACTTAAAATATTTCCTCCACAATTTTTGTACGCGCCATTCCTCCCACATTTTACATAATTTGTTCCGCAGATATATTCATGCTTGATTATTATGATAATACCATAAGCAGATTTACATATCATAGCGGAAGATTAAATCGTGTAAGTCGTATAATGGCTAGGATGCTTGCCTCAGATGTGGTAGATCTCTGGTTCCAGTCTCGGTCGTGTCAATCAAATACTACAAATTGGTATTTGCTGATTCTTAGCTAATCACGCAGTATTAAGGAGTAAGAGCAAAGACGGATTGGCTTGGAATCAGGATAATGTGTGATTGTAGGGTGACATGTCCATGCACGGACTGTTCTTTCAGTGAGCTAGCACTATACAATTCAAACTAAGTGCATTGGTCTAGTACAAAGTGGACATCATCATCATATCATCGAAATGCATCTTGTTCTCGCCGCCATGATATAGATGAAAACATGACTCACTTCTAGTTTCATTCACTCACACAAAAGTTTGATCGGACCATTTTTGAAGAAGTTGATACCCTTTTCAATCTCTTTAAAATCAAATATCTCACTTGTTCCCATTTACTGATATGTCGTGGAGTGGGAGCCGAGACATAACAGTAAGTGGGAGCCGAGACATATCATTAAGTGGGAGCCGAGACATATCAGCAAGTGGGAGCCGAGACATATCAGTAAGTGGGAGCCGAGACATAACAGTAAGTGGGAGCCGAGACATATCAGTAAGTGGGAGTCGAGACATATCATTAAGTGGGAGCCGAGACATATCAGCAAGTGGGAGCCGAGACATATCAGTAAGTGGGAGCCGAGACATATCAGTAAGTGGGAGCAGAGACATATTAGTAAGTGGGAGCCGAGACATATCAGTAAGTGGGAGCCGAGACATATCAGTAAGTGGGAGCCGAGACATATCAGTAAGTGGGAGCAAGTTGAGATATAATTTTAATCAGATTATGACCTTTTATACTTTGAACATTTCAACAAAAGACTTGTAATCAAACATCCTCCTATAAGTGAAAATTACAAGTATCTTTCTCAATGAATGAAGAAATATCGGAGGAAAGGGGGGCGTCTGTTTTTGTGTCAAAAATCACCTTTAACCACTATTTGTTTTTTCTGTGATTTATATCAACTGTCATCCAGTTACAGTGATGAGCTTGTGATTTTTCTATTTTCTTTCTTTTTTTTCAGTTCAAAAGATGTGTATGCAGGTGCTTTTTGTGTTGATGTAGCTATGCCCCTGCTGTGTGATGCGCTATTTCTATTGATTACCTTGACAGACTCTGGTACTCAATCGGTCAATAATAAAGACAGAAGACAGAAACCAATAAATGTAAAATTAATTTATTACAAGTACTGTATAGTATTATATAATCACATAAAAGCAATAGAAGAATGTTCCAATGGTTCCTATATTACACAGTTCTTGCATAAATTTGTACACGTTATCGTATTCGGCAATATTGTCTTCTTACATATTTCTACTCCATCTGTCAATAATAAAGAGAGAAGACGAGAATTAATAAATACAAAATTAATTTAGTACAAATAGTATAGTATTATATAATCACATAAAGCTCCAATGGAATGTCCCAATGGTTCATATATTAACACAGTTCTTGCATAAATATATACACATGTTCTCGTGTCATGGAATATTGTCTTCTTGCACATTTCTATATGGTCACCTTCGAATGTGGGCATGAAAATATGAACACATGTCTTCGTCTTCTGGAATATTGTCTTCTTATATTTCAATATTGTTTTCTTCCATATTCTATAGTGTCATCTTCGAATGTATGTATAGTCGGGATCCACCTGGCTACCCTTTCCATAGCGTCATTATATTCTTGCTTAATTACACTTGCTGATATCGATACTGAATGCTTACTTTTCTGATCAGTACCTGTTGTTTCTCGTCTCTGTACAGATTGATATTTTCTTTTTCTGTTTGTAAAACTACTGTCTTCTTCCATTTCCATATTGTCACCTTCTAATGTGGGTACAGTTGCTAACAACCTGGCTATCCTTTCATTGATATTTCCTCGCTGAACTACAGCTGATGGTATCGATTCTGAAGAATCACCACTATATACTAAAGAATCACTACTATATTCTGAAGAATTACTACTATATTCTGAAGAATCACCACTATATACTAAAGAATCACTACTATATTCTGAAGAATTACTACTATATTCTGAAGAATCACTACCATATTCTGAAGAATCACCACTATATTGTAGCGCGCCAGGGGTTGGGTAGGTGTACCCAATGGCAACTTCTGAGTTTAATTCTGCTTACTATTCAATATCAAACACACCTGTGACACCAATCACAGGGAAACAATTCAAGATAAGATGACAAATCTTGACAAATAAATCTGAGTTTTATTTGAATTAGCCTCTCTTTTATGAATGTGATAANCTATATTCTGAAGAATCACTACTATATTCTGAAGAATCACTGCTATAATCTGAAGAATTACCACTATATTCTGAAGAATCACTACTATATTCTGAAGAATTACTACTGTATTTTGAAGAATCACTACTATATTCTGCAGAAACACCACTATATTTTGGAGAATTACTACTATATTCTGAAGAATCATCACTATAGACTACAGAATCACTACTATATTCTGAAGAATCATCACTATATTCTGAAGAAACACCACTATATTTTGGAGAATTACTACTATATTCTGAAGAATCACTACTATATTCTGAAGAATCACTGCTATATTCTGAAGAATCACTGCTATATTCTGAAGAATCACTACTATATTCTGAAGAATTACTACTGTATTGTGAAGAATCACTACTATATTCTGAAGAAACACCACTATATTTTGGAGAATAACTACTATATTCTGAAGAATCATCACTATAGACTAAAGAATCACTACTATATTCTGAAGAATCATCACTATATACTAAAGAATCACTACTATATTCTGAAGAATTATTACTACATTCTGAAGAATCACCACTATATTTTGGAGAATTATTATTATATTCTGAAGAATCACTACTATACTCTGAAGAATCACTACTATATTTTGGCCTTTTACTGCATGTAGGAATATTGTCTTCTTCCATATCTATATTGTCTTCTTCCATATCTACATTGTCACATTCGAATTTGTGTACAGCTGCCAACAACCTGGCTACCCTTTCGTTGATATTTAATCGCCGAGTTGATGGTGCCGACTCTGAATATTCACATCTCTGCTCGGCATCTGTTGTTTCTGGTCTGTTTACACACATATATGGTCTGTTTCTGTATGTATGAATATTGTCTTCTTCCATTTCTACATTGTTTTCTACCAGATCTTTATTATCACCTTCTAATTTGGGAATAGTATTAACTGCCAACAACATTGCTACCCTTTCATTGATATTTGCTCGCTGAACTATAGCTGGTGCCAGTGATGGCATCGATTCTGAAGAATCACAACTATTTTCTGTATATGTTGTTTCTGGTCTTTTTACACAACGATACGGTCTTTTTCTGTATGTAAGAACTTCTTCCATATCTATATTATTTTCTTCCATACCTACATGAATATTGTATTCCTCCATATCTTTATTATCACCTTCTAATTTGGGAATAGCTGCCAACAACCTAACAACCCTTCCTGAAGTTTCATTGATATTTGCTCGCCGAGTTGATGGTGACGACTGAAGATTGAACACTGTTCTGCTCGATTTCTGTTGTTTTTCGTCTTTTTACAGTCCGATATTTTCCTATTTTGCCTTCTTTCTTTTGAACTTCCCTTCCTAAATTCTCAGCCAGTTTGTTTTGAGTGTTTAGTTTTTTCAGGCTAGTACTATTGAGGTTACATTTTTTACGCAATGGTTTGTACTGTGTAGAGACACCTTCTCTTTGCAACGTCTTTTTACGAACTCTGTTCTCGATTTTTCTTTGGTTCTCACTCTTCTTAATCTTCATCTTTCTTTTTTTTTTTAAGTTAGAATTTCTGTTTTGATGTTTTTGTTGGACAGAAACAGTAGATAATACATTACTGTATGGAAGTTGTACACCTATTCTAGGAACAACTTGATTTGGTACATAGAAAACTGAAGTCAACCGTCTAAAATACTTACGGGGAATTCCTCCAATTCTGTATAGCTCGTCAATGTGGAAAATACGTTTTCGCATCTTCCTATACGCCATTATTTTATCTGCCAATTCTTGTGGAATATCGGCAAATGCTTCAAGGTGTCTTGCAGATACACAATTTATATTGTACATACTTACCGCCATAATAGCAAAGACAATGATGTCGTTGTGACATTGTGACGTTAACAACTAGGGGACAAATAAAGGGAGGTAAATCTATCTTCAAACCGTGGCGCGGTGAGGGGTTTATTTATTTGCTAAAGAAAAATCAAATTGGAATGAAGCAATACAAATTACAAACAAACGAAAATAAAATAAAAGAAATGTATTGTATAATTATATATATATATATAATTTATGGATAAGGGCAACAACAAAACTACCGAACACAGAGCAACCCCCAAAATTCAAAACTCATAAATCAATAAACAGACAAAATCAGTCAACAACCGGGAAACTGGAAAACCGCAATGGTCCTGACTTGGCACAGGCATTTCCAAAGAAATGGTGGATTGAATCAGATTTTACGGCGCCCACCTCTCGCTTCCATTGCGGTTCAAAGGTTCCCGTTGTCACTAAAACAGCATTTACAACAATACTGGAAAAAACAGGCAAAATAGCAGTCAAACAGTACCAAACTCAGTATCTAATATATCTCGTGAACCATCACCATCAACTATCTCTTTTCATCAGTTCTAATGGGGGCTGTCGTGGCCGTGATCGTATGGTGGTTGGATTTAATTCAATTTTACAATCTTTGTTGACTAAAATAATGTATTATTCATTCGGCATGCTAACGTGACTTGTTGTAGTGAACTCGATAACTTATTTAAAACAATACATTTACCATCAACTGAAGGGATGGCACGAAATTCCGTGGTCATATGAAGACAATGGTTTACCGTAAATTATCTAGGCTAAACGAAAAGATTTTCTTTTTCCGGATGACGATCAAGAACTACTAAATTTATACATTTAACATGAGATACAGTACCATTGAAACAAAAGAAGCGGCCCGTATTGGATATTACGGATTTCGTTTTCCTCATGAGTACTGATGTGAAGGCCGAGGTGTGTAGCACCAATGCCTTCTCTTGAGTACGAATGCGGAAAAAAGAAACCCGTCATATCCAATATGGGCAACTTCCTTTTTTTCAATAGTACTGTATCTAACTTGTACAATAAGAGTGTTGTTGAAAATAACAAATGGTGTGACATTTAATCCAACTACAACTTTAAAATTGATTTATTGATTTATATATCACCAATCAATCAAAAGTTTTATTTAAAATCGGTACATTTTATAACAGCACAACATAAGCTCTCAAGAGCTTTTCAAACCGACTTGCATAATACAATTACATAAATACAGCACAATAAAACATGACATGCAATGCAAATACATATACTTAGTATCCAGATGATATTTATGCATACATTTCTGTCTTGACCTCTGGACCCCTACAGCCAGTGCGCATGTGGCAAGTGCCTCGCTGCGCACTAACTGTCATAGGATCAGAAGTCAATACAGAAAATAGATGCCCACATTTTTAGCATACATTACACATACAAGTACATTCATGCAAATTATAAGCAGTCTAAAATTAAACAAAGAGGCAAATCTACTCAAAACAAACATAACATATTTGAACTTTTAAAACATTTATATAGAAATAGCTAAGCACTATAAAAATTAAGCAAAGAGGCAAATCAACTCAACACACATAAAATATTTGAACTTTTAAAATATTCATGTAGAAATAGCTAGGTACTAAAAGCAGTCTATATTTAAGCAAATCAACTCAAAACACAGATACAATATTCATGCACTTCTAAAACATATTTTAAAATATTCATGTAGAAATAGATAAGCACTAAAATAAAGCACATTTTCAACTAAAAAGCATATAAAGCAAAAAAGGCAATAGTAATGTAAATTTCATGCAATGTTTATTCTATAAAAATATTAAAACTAGCAGCAAGCATTGCAACGGCACGAGTTGCCATTCCATGAGTTTATTAAATTTTTGAATTGATTAAAAGATGTTTGTGTTCTAAAATGGTTTGGCAACTCGTTCCACAGTTTAGCAGCAGCATATCGAAAGGATTTTAGACCATACCTTGTGGTTCGTACTGAAGGAATTTCTGTAATGTTGTCGGACCTAAAACAATATTTAGTATCTTTCATTTTGATTAAGTCATGTAAATATGAAGGACTTTCTTTATGTAAAATTTTATAAACTTCAATAGCCATAGTTCTCAGCCTTCTCACTTTTAATGTTGGAAGTTTAGATACTATTAACAAGTTTTCATAAGTACTATTATAATCATTATAAATAAATCTTAGTGCTCGCTCCTGAATTTTTTCTATTTTATTTGTATTAGCTTCACTACAAAAGTGCCATGAAAGTGGACAGAAGTTAAAGTTAGACAATATGAATGAATGATATATGGTTAATTTACCTAACTTATTTAAATATTTACCTAGCCTTTTTAACACATTTAACTGTCTAGATGCTTTTTTACAAATGTTTGAAATGTGAGAATTAAATTTAAGTTCAAAATCAATAGTAACACCTAATAATTTTACTTCTTTTTCGCATTTAATTTTATTTCCTGCTAAATCAAAAACAATATTTTTATCCATTGATTTTTTGCCAATAGCTAGGGCCTGAAATTTATCAGGATTTGCCTTCATCTGGTTACATGAAAACCATTCTATTAATGCCAGACTGTCTTTTTCTAAAGTTTCAACTATTTTATCAATATTATCATCTGCATGTGCGAGAGTGTTGTCGTCTGCATAGTTATAAAGTGTGCTGTTTGTGGTAAA
>MJUT01059370.1:551061-571664 GCA_002080005.1 Gigantidas platifrons
CACACATAGACAATCAACAAATCATCATGAATTACTGACAATTTATAAAAATTTCTGAGGTAAGTAAATCATTTAAAAAAATTATCTTTGTAAAAAAAAATGTTATGACATTACTAAAAAAAAATATTTTTTTCTCTTAGACAATGCTCAACTCCAACTGCGTAACAACAGTAAATTACATTTTAAAAATATCACCATGAGTGTTCAATTATAATCAAACACAACAACAATTTAAGTAACTATTATATGTTACTTCATCACAAAATAATTAATTCCACCCGGGGTCAGTATTTACATTTTCTTAATGCCTCATACTGCACTGAAAAATTCCCTAATCATACTCATTATACATACACATGATTCAAGGTAGGAGGCCAAGGATTCCTTCTACCTCGTAAAAATGTTGTAATTACTTAAAAATAACAATTACTAACATATTTAAACTACCAGAAACTGATACTAGATTTCACATAGCATCAGAACAATATACTTGGTACTAGAATTGCATAGTACCAGAAATTGGTAATAACTGGAGAGACAGAGTTAATAACCAAAACAATATCAAATCAATACCACCATGTAATATACCTGTTTCTAATTATAAGTACCTAAAAAAAATCTATAATTATAAATTTACAATGATTTTGTTTTACAATCAATGTTAACAGTTCAAGAAATGTCCACACACTAAAATGTTCATGAATTTAAATTAATGTTCATGCACTAGATATGTCCTTGCACACGGATAATGTTAGTTCACAAGATATGTCCTTGTATTCGGATAATGTTGGTTCACAAGATATGTCCTTCCATTCTGAATTAATATATGGAATTAATCAGAGTTCTGTAATTGATGAAATTATATGAAGTGTGATAACTGTCATTATTAAATTCATTAAATCCACCCATTTTACTATTATACTGCATTAGCACCTATATATATCAGATGAAATGTCCTTCATTTGGAATTCTTTTTAACAGTAGATTTCATTTTCTTTACAGGAGAAACAGATTTTCCAGGGATGAATTTCCTTTTGCGTGGTGTTGATGGTCTACGAGGAGAATTATCAGTGCGGGAATACCTATTGTATGGCCTATTACGATTAAATGGTTGTCTTTGTCTAGTGAAGGAATGACTTGGTGTAACACTATGACTATAGCTCCGTCTGACAGCAATCTCTACCTTCTCCATCTGGTCATGGTTTCTTACAAGTAGCTTCTCAATGCGATTAAGATGATCACATCTGTTTGCCTACAGCCAGTAAATTTCCATGGTGGTTAGAGATAAACTGTCCGGGCAGGAGCTAGGTGGAACTGGATGCTCATCCACCACGGGCAGTGTGATGTCAGGCAATGTAGGCCTTGGCACTTGGCAAAGAGGTGAACGGAGTGGCTCTGGCATCTGGAAAATATCATCATCCTCCTCAGCTCCAGAAAGCAGCAGATCCAGGAGATTCTCGTCCTGGACCACCCGTACATTATCAACTGGAGTAGTGATTGTGGAAGCGACTACAGTTGGAGCAGCAGAGATGGTGGTAGGCAGCTGTGCAACCGTGTCAGTGGATGCAGGTGTGTAGGAGGAAGGCTTCCTGTGTGATTCCCAGTATAATGCGGATTCAGCTGCCTCCCATCTCTTAATATCCTTCTCCTCACGGATGACTCTGGGATGTTCATTCTCCTTAATATAACCATCATCATGGCCCAAGTATGTTCCTGCCGCCACCATAACCTCCTTCTGCAGAGCATGAGGCTTGTAGAAGTTAGCATGCCTCTTCAACATATTCTTATCGTCGGTACTGAATTTGCATAGAGTACAGTGGTACTGGCGTTCAGCTGGCTGAATATGTTTGGTTTTAAAGTGCTTTAGGACAGCTTTTCTCTCCCCTTTGTAATCACATGTCAGACACTGGTAAACTCTGCCTCTATCCATACTGGTAACATCTTGACTGATATCCACCAGGGTAGGTGCTATAATTACAGGAAAATGCTGCATAAAATCGTCAGCAGGTTCTAATATAAAATCTTGGGGTTGTTCAGGAGAATCTTGGTCATATCTATCAACAAAAACATCAACAATAATTTCACATCTAGAGGGTATATTGAAATCTTCAGCTACTCTTATTTTTCTAACTTTTCCAGTTTGTCCAATTTGAATACAGTGAATAATAGTTCCACCCAGCAGCATAATGCCCTGACTAAGTCTCAAATCAGCAGGTCCCCATTCTGCCTTCATAAGTATATCCAGCCCTAATAAAGCTTCATCCTCTATATGTGCTACAATTAATTCCATCTCAAAACTCAATTCACCTAAATTTATTATAAAAATGGCTTTCCCTAACTCCTGTAGGGGCTTGCCATCAGCACTAGCCAATGTACTGGATTTTTCCAAGTTTGGTTGACAGGACTTTGGTAATTTGTTAAATGCTCCCACCGACAAAACAGTTCGGGTGGCACCAGTATCAACGGTGAAATTAACATCAAACCCTTCAACTTGCCCTTCAATATAAACTCCATCGCTCCGGAGCACCTGGCGTCCAATAACATTAGGGGTAGTGACAATTTGTTCTTTTCCGTCGTCACGGTTGGAACAAGAAATTTCTTCCTCATCCTGGGAAGTACAAGGTTTAAACTCTGAACCTTCAACAAAAACATCAGATTTATTCTTATTACAACTTAAAATCTCTAACTTGTGGCTGCTGGTTGGTACCATTTCATTCACTGTATCAAAATTTAGACCATTTTTCTGAAATTCAGGGGTCAGCTCTTGGTCAACAGAGTTAACCCTTTCTAGTTTAAAGAGTAACCAGGGGATGGGCCAAGACTTCCTTGTTGGTTGTCTTCTGATTTCTCAGTTTTATTCTCAAATTGTTCTCTGTATCCAGTCCATGGTCTACTGGATGCCTGCTCATTTGGACTTCTATATTGATTGCCATCATTTTTCTTGTCCGGCTGTCTGTTATGATTGCTATAGCAACTCCTTGCAAAATGTCCAGGTTGTCCACAATAATATCATACCAGGTTTCTTGAACTTGAAAACATTGGTTGATTATATGGATCCTTCAAATTACCTTTGGACCATTCACCATTAGGATCTCTGTCCTTGCGATTAAAGGGCTGGTTAAAATTCCTCCCCCCATTATAACTCTGAGTTCTTTCTTTTTCTGCAGTTTTCTTTTCCTCATACCACATATTAAACATGGTCTTAAATTCCTCTTTGTTAAGAGTGCATGTATCCAAAGCAGTGTCTTTATGTTTATCTGTCCGTTGTCTTTGTGGGGCAATTTCTGGCGGTTTGCGCCCATTGAGTTTCCCAGTCGGTTCTGTAAATTTTGGCTTTTCTGTCGAATTTTTCTTTATTTGTCTGACAGGTCTTTTTGTATGCCGATTTTCATAGTCATCATGTTTGGGATCCTTTGTTGTTTCAAAGTAAGTAATTACTTCCTGAACGGCCTCCTCTATCGTCTTGGGATCCTTTGTTAGTTCAATATGAACTCTGGCTTTGTTGTCTGCCAAGCCCATTAAAAATCTCTGCAGGAGGTCCTCTTGTCTGGTATGTGCATCACGATTTGTGTATGCCTTGTCGTAAATTCTCTTTAATTCAGCAGCATAATTTTCGGTTGTCTCACCTGTCATTTTGGTTTCTTCTGTTGAATTGGACTCTATATGTTTTCTTTCTTTCTATTACCCCAAACCTGTTTTTGAGTTCTTCCTTTAATTTGGAGTAACTTTTAAGTGTTCTGTCTGACAGTTGGTCAAAAACAAACTCTCCTGCTGGACCTTGGAGCCTTGGTAAAAGCTCTTGTAATTTTCTTCTGTCTTCCCAATCTAGTAAGCTCGCCACAGCCTCAAATCGGTTAATATACACTTCCCATTTTTCTTTTCCTGTATAAGCTGGCAACTTAGCAATTACATTGGAGTCTTTCTTTGATCTCCTTGACTCAACTATTTGGCTAGTTGAAATGCTAATTGCATCAGGTTCCTCCTCATCCGTGCTGTCTTCAGAGGGGGGTATCTGAGTTGCAATTGTGTGCAGAGAGAGATGAGCTTGTTCTCCTGACTTTGCTTCTTGTCATTTGTTGGTTATTTCTGTTTTCCTTTCTCTGATTATGAACTTGTTGGTCCCCTTTTATTCCCCTAAATGCAGTAGTAATGGCAGCAATTATTTGGCTTATCATTTCTTGTACTGCTGTCTTCGTGATCCCAATATAACCTGCCTGGTCCCCTTGTCCAATTTGTGTTTCTACTGTGGCTGCCGTTTCAATAACTTTCTGTTTTCTTGATGTTTTTGGTCTTTTGGGAGAGTAAGATTTCCTTTTTGTGGTGGCAGCTCTCTTCGATCTAGACCTTAGAACCATTGTAACATTTGGTTCTCCTTCTGATTCTGTGGCGGGTGCAGGTTGACTACTGACATCAGCATTTTCTTCATTTTCTATTTCAGAGGCCCCTGCCAGACCAGTTTCATAATCTTCACTTTCGTCTGTGCCTGAGACTAGCTCAATTTCATCAATTCCTCTATTTTGTGGTTTTCTTGAAGTGTAGGCCATTTTGACACCTATTGTTTTCTTAAAACTTCAAAAGGGCTTCGTATCACTGGACCCAAGTAGATTTAGGTTATCTAAAAATGGATCCCGCCGAGGATGCCAAAACTCTGTAGCGCGCCAGGGGTTGGGTAGGTGTACCCAATAGCAATTTCTGAGTTTAATTCTGCTTACTATTCAATATCCAACACACCTGTGACACCAATCACAGGGAAACAATTCAAGATAAGATGACAAATCTTGACAAATAAATCTGAGTTTTATTTGAATTAGCCTCTCTTTTGTGAATGTGATAAAGTAACGGTCACTTACATATATGGGCGCCTAACCAGGTCTAAGGCAAATAATCAAAGAAACATTACAATTATTAGCCTCTAAAAACTGATCAAATAAAGGGATGAAGGGGTGTGAACTCTTCTTGCAAGCAACTCTGTGTAAAAGAACGCACAGCTTCTTTCGTGTGTTTAATGGAAATCAATAACCAAATATGGAGGATTAACACTCCAACAAGGCTGGTTATACTAGAAGCACATTAACGACACTCAAGAAGTGAGTTTAAAGGACTGAGCACCACAGACTATTTTACAAGAACAGGAACTATCTAGCAGTCAACCAGTCTTTTGTTTGGACACGACAAGAGGGTCTGATATCTTACGAGACAGCTGGAGGAACCAAAACAAACAGTTGGACCACAAGCCAAGTATTAAATGGGAGAGGATTATTGAAGAACAATGAAGTCAATAAAGTGAGCAAATGTTATTTTACTTTCTTTTAAGTTTCTCATATCAGTTGACATTCATATAACAATAAGATTTCGATAACAACTAACTATTTACAGTAATTTGTTACGTTCATAAATTAACATCTATTGTTTATCGGTTTTGCCACGGTGTTCAACCATTGTTACTAACTAACTAACTATTAACTAATACTATTATTATTACATTCGTTATACTAACTGTTTATTGTTGTTATTTTAATATTGTTAAAAACTATAATAAAAATACTGAATATTTCTGGAAAACACAGAAATTCAGAAATAAGTTTACTTCTTATTTTATTATGGTTATTTTAAATGCCTATAAACCTATCCCTAAAATTAAAAGAATTGAATTGAAATGTATTTCTCTGTCAGTGGCATGAATACAATGCCATAGGCAGGGTACTCCTAATCAGAAAGAATAATAAATAAAGTCTATTACACAGATTTACAGGAAACCACTGTAAATCAGGAATCGCTAAGTCCAATATTCCTATCCAAACCTATCTCCTAACAATATAATAAAAGGGTGGGGGTGGGTTGGAGTACTTTATTATATTTCTGCCACAGTCTTAACAAAATAAAATGAATGGAAACCACCTGCCTAAATAGACAACTACTTAGAATTGCAGATGAACTCTGACCTAAGTCTGAACAAACATGACTTAAAAAGTGTCAGGAAACTATCCTATGAACTTTTAGCAAGCCGGACTAAGAAAACATTAGCCCAGATTGAAAATCCAAATGAAATCTAACTTTAGAAATTAAATAACTCTAACAAATTTTGTCAACAAAACTAGAAAACATAGCTTGTTGAAATAAAATCCAAAATGTACAACAAATACAATTTAGCTACACAAAGCTAAGAAAATATTAGCTATGATGTAGAAAAATAGCCAAAATGAAGGGAAATACCCTTTTCCTTAAATGTATAACGTCCATGACGTAAATAAACTAACCGATGACTAGCGAACTGCTGACTACTGAAAACTACTAAAATTGAAGACTGTGGAATGATTGAAGTGCGACTCCCCGTTTGACGTCTGCCAATTCCCTTTATATACCCAGGAAAGAAAGAAAAAGTCCCTTTCACGACGAAAACCTATCGGGGCAACGGTCCTAGCAACGAAGGTAAACTTTAAATTTTGACTGAAAAATAATCCCCGATAAGGCGAATTACGATGAATTAACCTCCTGAAAACATACGTACGGAATACAAAAATCATTTATCTACAGTTTACAATAAAAATATAATTCTTTTTAATACAATAAATATCCGTACTACCAGTTACAACCGAAGTATATTCATACTCGGCATCCCGCTATTATTACAACAATTTACTCTACACAACTTTTAAAACGCAGCCGAGATGCTGTTCATGACTGACCTAGAATACACAAGGTCACGTACACAAGTACACAAATAAATGTACATATAAATGGCGAAGCTGGATGTAAAAATGACAAACTCTGATCAAGTTCCACTAAATATCGCTAATATAAATTGGTTGAACACGGGAAAACGTAATGAATAGTTAAGTGAGGACTCAAATGAACTGCCGAAAATGTTAGAAAAGCGTGACATGTCCAAAATGTGTAAGAAACGTATGAAGTCCGTCAAAATTTAGCGGTGAAAAATTAAAACACATGGAGGCAATGAATATCAAAAATGGGATTTCTACAATATACTAAAGAATCACTACTATATTTTGAGGAATCACCCACTATATTTGGAAGAATCACTACTATATTCTGAAGAACTACTACTATATTCTGAAGAATGACTGCTATATTTTGAAGAATCACTGCTATATTCTGAAGAATTATTGCTATATTCTGAAGAATCACCACTATATTCTGAAAAATAATTACTATTGTTTGTATCTGTTGTTTCTGGCCTTTTACTGCATGTGGGAATATCGTCTTCTTCCATATCTATATTGTCTTCTTCCATATCTACCTTGTCTTCTTCCTTTTCTATATTGTCAGATTCGAACTTGTGTACAGCTGCCAACAACCTGGCTACTCTTTCATTGATATTTAATTGCCGAGTTGGTGGTGCCGACTCTGAAGATTCACTTCTCTGCTCTGTGTTTGTTGTTTCGGCTGTTCTGTTTACACACAAATATGGTCTTTTTCTGTATGTATGAATATTGTCTTCTTCCATTTCTACATTGTTTTCTACCAGATCTATATTATCACCTTCTAATTTGGGAATAGCATTAGCTGCCAACAACCTGGCTACCCTTTCATTGATATTTGCTCGCTGAACTATTGCTGATGCAAGTGATGGTATCGATTCTGAAGAATCACTGCCAGTTTCTATATCTGTTGTTTCTGGTCTTTTTAGACAACGATACGGTCTTTTTTTTGTATGTAAGAACTTCTTCCATATCTATATTATTTTTTTCCATATCTACATGAATATTGTATTCCTCAATATCTTTATTATCACCTTCTAATTTGGGAATAGCTGCCAACAGCCTAACTACCCTTTCTGAAGTTTCATTGATATTTTCTCGCCGAGTTGATGGTGTCGACTCTGAAGATTGAACACTGTTCTGCTCGATTTCTGTTGTTTTTCGTTCTTTTGCAGTCCGATATTTTCCTATTTTGCCTTCTTTCTTTTGAACTTTTTTTCCAAAATTCTAAGCCAGTTTGTTTTGAGTGTTTAGTTTTTTCAGATTAGTACTATTCAGGTTACATTTTTTACCCAATGGTTTGTACAGTGACTGTGTAGAGATACCTACTCTTTGCAACGTCCTTTTACGATCTCTGTTCTCGATTTTTCTTTGATTCTCACTCTTCTTAATCTTCATCTTTCTTTTCTTTAAGTTAGCATTTCTGTTTTGATGTTTTTGTTGGACAGAAACAGTAGATAATACATTACTGTATGGAAGTTGTGCACCTATTCTAGGAACAACTTGGTTTGGTACATAGAAAACTGAAGTCAACCGTCTAAAATACTTACGGGAAATTCCTCCAATTCTGTATAACTCATCAATGTGGAAAATACGTTTTCGCATCTTCCTATACGCCACTATTTTATCTGCCAATTCTTGTGGAATATCGGCAAATGCTTCAAGATATCCCTAATTTTCCGGACAATATTATTTCTTGTCTATTTTTGAAAATAAGGCTACCAAGATTATTTGTGAGTTTGTGTGCACTATATATATGGTTTGTAATGCATCAAACTTAAAATTATGTGAAAATGTGTTGGACTTCTTTTTCTGCATACGTATGCAGCTTTCTTATGCATTCTTGGACAGCCGAAATTGTACAAATCGGACACCTTTAAATCAATCTACACAAAAAGTGTTTCAAGGTACCTCTATGAAAGTAGGGTGTTTTTGAATCTGGACGGAACGATCTACAAGAATTTAAATAAATCAAAATTATTTGATAACGTTTTAAAGCTGTTTATTGTCCTGGACATCTAAATTTATCATTTTACACTTTAGCGGAGAATGAACGTTCAAGATGTCTTGCAGATACACAATTTATATTGTACATACTTTCCGCTATTACAATAGCAAAGACAATGATGACGTTGTGGTGACATTGTGACGTTAACAACCAGGGGACAAGTAAAGGGACGTAAATCTATCTTCAAACCGTGGCGCGGTGAGGGATTTATTTATTTGCTAAACAAAAATCCAATTGGATTGAAGCAATACAAATTACAAACAAACAAAAAGACTATAAAAGAAATATATTCTATAATTATATATATATATATGTAATCTATGGATATCTCCTTTCATCAGTTCTAATGGAGACCGTCGTGGCCGTGATCGTATGGTGGTTGGATTTAATTCAATTTTACAATATTTGTTGACTAAAATAATTTATTATTTATTCGACATGTTAACGTGACTTTTTTAATGAACTCGATAACTTATTTAAAAAAATATATATTTACCAGCAACTGAAAGGTGGGCACGAAATTCATGTAGACACATGAAGACAAGGATTTACCGTAAATTATCTAGGCTAAACGAAAATATTTTCTTTTTGTGGATGAAGATCAAGAACTACTAAATTTAAACATTTTGTATAAGACACAGTACCATTGATACAAAAGAAGTGGCCCGTATTGGATATTACGGATTTCGTTTTCCGCATGAGTACGAATGCGGAAAAAGAAACCCGTTATATCCTATGCGGGCAACATCCTTTGTGTCAATAGTACTGTATCTAACTTGTATAATAAGAGTGTTGTTGAAATAACAAATGGTGTGACATTTAATCCAACTACAACTTTAAAATTGATTTATTGATTTATATATCACCAATCGAGTGTGCATTTAAAGAAAAATGTCAAGTATTAAAGGTAATCAAATATATATATCCCTATGTACCCACAAACCCCAATATGTTTTGTGTATTATATTGCAAACTATCATGCAGTAATTTATAAGAATAATGTTATCATTATCTTAAATGAAAAACAATCAATTGAATAGATTTAACTTAAAACATAGATCGTGTTATTGTGCGACTATATATAAAAATCGTTCGACCGTTCAAGGTAAAAAAAAAAAAAAAAAAAAAGCAGGTAATTGTACATGTTGTAACATGTAATTGGGTAACTGGCACACAGTTGATGTGGAAACCGATTTGGCTTTTCAATTTTGATTTACAAGACTCGTCATTGATGGAAAGACTGGTCATTTAAGAAAGGTATTTAACATGTATACAAACGTATTTTTGTAGGCATTCATACGCCGATAGACAAACACATTTTGCTCAATAAGATTGCATCAAACCCGAAGCGAAATTTTGACATTTTAACCTATAAAAACACACATTGGACATGAGAAAATGATATACTATAGTATATGAACGAAATAAATTGATATCGCATCTCGTTTCTTTTTTTACATTTAAAAAAGAATATTTAATACTTTGGCTTAATATACAACTGAATGTGCATTTCTATATATTTGTTTCTTCAGAAGGGCCCCTGTAAAGTGAGAAACGAAACGAAACGAAACAAAATCTGTAAACTGAGTAACGAAACGAAACAGAATATGTAAACTGAGAAACGAAACGAAACGAAACGAGATCATACAAGGAATTATAAAAATCTTCAAAAAGCATATCCCCACGTTCGCGTTCGCTTAAGTTACTAGTTCGAGTATATCTAAGAAACTATATTTTGTAATCGATGATGTATTTTACATTTACGCTATGTATTTTATAGGGCAAAAGTAGTGTACATTAATATTGCCTAATAATACACATCGCCTGATACCTTATAAATGTATAATAAGCAAATTCAATTTTAGGATGATAAATGGACATATTAAATATTTATTTGGCATTGTAAATTAACGAAATACTCCATTTGAGTTCATTGAAAGGTTCGTAATGACATACATACAGTATTTCTGTTATTCGGGTATAGGCGAGATGTGTGTAGATAATCACGCAAATTCGCATCATCCTAAGCAGAATTCCTTTTAAATTAGTATAGATGGATAGAAAACGTGCCCATTGAACCACCTAGGGCCTAACAAAAAATATAGTTTGTATAGGGTAACCCACCCCTACCTAAAATCGTGTGCCTAAAATAGTTTTTGTATTACATTTTCTTAACAAGCACTATTAAAGTCAGAATATCTGTCCAATATATCCTATGTAAAATAATTTCTTACCCTATCCTACCTAAACCTTTTTTTTCACAATGTTAGCCTAAACACACAATTATTTTTGTAGACCTAATGGAAAAGTATCAATTAAGTGTACACATTCTCAAAATCACCCCAACCGAGTGAAAAATGTAAAATAATTATCTTTTGTAATGTTAAGAGAGACTGAATAATATTTTAAGCTGCATAATCTTATACATTTCTAAGTGGGAATTATGGAAAATTCACAATAAAGTCAATTACAATGCATTTAATTAGGTTTATGGTGTTTAAAGCAACTTTCAACAATATTTCAGTTATATCGCGGTGGTCAGTTTTATTGGTGGTGAAACTGGAGTATCCAGAAAAAACCACCGACATGTCGCAAGTCACTGACAAACTTTATTACATAATGTTGCATCGAGTACACCTCGCCATGAACGGGTTCGAAATCACAACTTTAGTGGTGATAGGCACTCATTGCACGGGTAGTTGTAAATCCAACTACCATACGATCACGACCACAACGTCTCCCAATTAATTTGGGATATCATGCCATGAGAATTAGTTTGTGTAGAGATTTTCAGAATAATCTAGACTTTTTACTAAACAGTAAAATTTTAAATAATATAAAAAAGGGGAAAGCAAATATTTATTATCACATATTTTATTGAAATAACGCCGAATTTGCAAGTGTTATAAAAGCATAATTTGCGGCGTTTTATTTGCCCCCAGGTCAATAACTTTTACGAGGGCAATGACATGTTATCTGCCCTGGCAAAATATGTGATAAATATATTAATACATATTATTATACCTCTAATCAGAATCTAGGAATTTGATTGGTTGTTGACTAAACATTAAAATCGGTAAATGACTCGTCATTTCTCGGTGACTTGACCTGACCTGACCTCGGCCGTTGGCCTTGGTTAGGTCAGGTCACCTTGAGTGCCAAGTCTCGAGGTCCTCATATCCTGGTATTGACTTCTTAGGGAGTAATTAATTGTATAATATATTATAGTTTAATGAATCCATACCGGAGTTCTCGGTGAAAACCAACGACCTGTCGCAAGTCACTGACAAACAAAAATGAAACACCATTGTCACAACTAAGACTTTATAATATATTTGGCTTTTCAGTCTTTTAACTATGAGCGCTTCTGATTAGGATTGTTCTAGAAACACGCCACGCCAGTGTACTGGAATAATTTTTTTTTATTATTTGCAGTTAATCAATCTATACCTCTGGTGGGGGTCTATTAGTCTCAGATGGTATCGCACAGACCCTGTCAATAGTAGTCATGGGTTATTATATATACCGTTTACAGTACCCAAATAATATAATTTGCTACAATAAGGTCAATCTCACTCATAGGCATAGATGACCTTTAACGATTTCGGCCATCCTGTTTAGGTGACTTTCTCCCAAACACTTAAATGATTTGCTTTCCAATTGTTTGAATGTGGAGTGTATGATGGAAGTTATTCCAGAAACGCCTTTTGCGCATTAAATTAGATATATATTTACATTTTTTTTTTAATGTAAAAAGAATTCACAATGTCACGCGTGCGTGTGTAAATAGGGCTCCAATACATATGAAACATGTTTCATATATAGAAGGTGCACACGTGTAATTATTCACGAAATATGTGGAATACCTATAATTCAAATATGTGAAAATTGACAGAAAACTGTAAGAATAAAATGAAAAAAACATAAAATTATCACACTGTTGGAACACTTCTAAAAGTCGACAGCACAAAAAGAGGCAACACCAATACCCCGAACACACATATGTTTATGACAGCTCAACCACAACTATTTGACTTTCAGATATGTTTACTTGGGCGTACTTGATGAAGGTTATTCCAGCATGGAAGCATACTTTTCAACAAGGTTTCGACAACTTTTGAAAAATTGATGAGACGATTCCTTAACAATTCTTGTGATTTAAAAGTTTATTCTTTCTATCACAAGGTCGATACCTCTGCTGGTGGACTATTAGTTCCCCAGGGACTCATCCTCCCACCAATCAGCGCTTCGACACTTACATGCTTTGTCAGATATATTTTGTTATTGAAATATACAGTTCCTAAATCATGTAATTTTTATTAGAACTTATAAACTTTTCCGTTAGGCATAGGTGACCTTAGCTAATTTTGGTTTTCTTGCTCCCAAAGATTTTAAAATAATTTGGTTTTGAGCGTACCTCATGAAGGTTATTCCAAAACGTCCCAAACTAAATTAGATATCTACGTTTTTATTAGTACTCAGAAGACAGCGAAACTGTAAAAAAAAAAATGCAAGCTCGAGCGTAACGCACTCGTGATTTGTGGAATATTAACTCCATACGTGAGAGGTGCGGACAATGTCTTTTGTCGGATAGAACGTTGGTGTTAAATTTGGGGAAGATGAAGCTATTATTGTTGTTTGTGTTTTTTTTTCTCAAGCTATTTTGGGGTATATATATTAACGGAACCCAGTTATTAATTGACACATCATCAATATACCAGCATATGAGAATAAATGCTATAGCGCCTGTAATTATTTTGTCCTTCATACATATGTGTATAAATTTTGCCTCATGCGAGTAAATGAAAGGATCGCCAAGGAAAAGGGTACATTTTGTTCACATGGGGAAAAATGTTCCGTCCGATATCAACAAATATATTTTTGTTATTTATAAGAACTCTTACATACTAATGAACACTTAACGTCTTTTGTTTCGTGTTGGACAAAATTAATTAATTCGTGACCCAAAGCAATAAGGTTGTAACGTTGCCTAACATTTTAAAGATATGGTAGTATAAAGTGTAAAAAAAGGCAATTTAAATCTGCTCAATGCTTCATATGTCATATGTTATCGTATACAACTAAAACAACAGACCATTATTAATACATACATGTATGTTTATCTATCTTATTAATAATAATAAGCTGATCATTATATTCACAACAAGAAATAATGATGTTTCTGATAATTCTGATGGCCAGTAGATAGACACAGACAGCATCCAGTGTGTCAATTAGCCAATACAGTATTAATTACTTAATGAACGTACAACAAATCATCAAGACCTCCATGTTTCTAGTTAACTTTTATGTCCATTTTTACTGTTTGGCTTTATACAAGTAGACAGTAATAGGTTTAGTGACGTATCAGGATGATTGTTGATCAAAGTTTTGAGTTGGTTTTAAAACAAAGGAAAATCAGTTACATTGATATACAGTTTACTAGTAATTATCTAATGGATATACACACAACAGAAATTGACGGATTATATTCATTTTTATGAAGGTACATGCAGCTTGTTGTGAACTAAAAATAGAAATAATGTCACCAAAAGTTTAACAAATTTTATCAGTTAAGACCTGTTTACTGCACTGCGTTTTCATTATTGGATATATGCTTTAAAATATACTTGTGAACACCGTCAGATTACCTTCAATCATCTGTAATGCAATACGTATTTTCAAACGAGAATCAAAATAGTTCTTTAGCGGAAGTGCAGCTGAACAACTTAAACAGTCCCGCAGTCACGATGAACAGTTCCGCAGTTACGTTGAACAGTTCCGCAGTTATCGATAATACGTTGGAATATCTTAACGATCAAGAAACAAAGCGACGGATTGTTCCGTTAGTGTACCTATCAGTGTTAACTATACTAGGAGTACCTGGAAATATTCTTATACTGTTTATATATATGGTAAAATTCAAAAAGAAAGCTACGCATAGAACGTTTGTTATTGCACTAGCGATTACTGATCTTCTTAATTGTGTTTTTACCATTCCGTTTGAAATAGCACAGATGACACACGAATATACATTTTATATAGAATGGCTTTGTAAATGTGGACGAACGCTAAACGCCATATTCACCACGTCATCAGCGTTAATTTTAGTAGCGCTATCAGCCAATCGTTATAGACGTATTTGTCAACCTCTAGGGATGCAATTAACATACCACCAAGCGTTAAAATGTATTGTATGTATATCATTTCTTACCTTGTTGCTTTCATGGCCCGAGAGTATTTTGACAGGACTAAAACACCATGATCTTGAAAACAATTTAACCGGTTTTGACTGTTCAAATCACCAACACTTTGGTGATACTTATTACCCGATGGTTCATGGCATAACGATGCTCTTTGTTTATATGTCATGCACGATTGCATTATTAATAATGTGCTTTTCGATTGGACGAAATATTATTATTCAAGATGAATTCCGCAGTCAGTTTAGACTGTCAGTAATGTTTAAGCCTAAAAGTTCTTGCAAGAATACTCATAGGCAAAGCAAAAACAAAAAACAAGTACATAAATACACAAATAGTGCTACGTCATCAACGACAAAGACCAAAACAAAATCACCAACCAAGGTGACAAGGACAGTATTGTTTGTTAGTATAGGTTTTGTTATTGTTTTCCTTCCATTTGTTGTTATAAAGTTGATGGCGGCCATAATGGCGGGAAATATTATGCCACCAAGTCCACTAGCATCCATTCTGTTACCGACGTTATCAAGGACTCACTTCATGAATAATGTAATGAATTTTATTATTTATATATGTATGGATGCAGCCTTTCGAAGACATTGTAAGGTCATTTTTGTTTCAATACATTCCATAGTTTTTAATTTCATAAAGAAACATTGATATTTTTCTGATAAATCTAGACCTAAATGAAAATAAGAGAAACAAAACGATAATTAGAATAAAAACTTAGATATAAAATTTACTGCGCATGACGCGTTTCTGGAATGATCTTCATCATGTACGATGAAAATCAAAAGATTAGAAAATCAAATACATTTAAAAGTGTTTGGGATCAGACAAACCAAAGAGCCTAAAAGGATTGTCAAAATCTGCTGACGGAGGAGAACCTAAGTTTTGATGAAAATTACATTATAAAATATAATATTTTTTCGGTTCTGATTTTTATTTAGATATTTTAAGTGTCCGAAATATTCATCTAGGGTGTGTCTGGTTTATAATTACAGGCGGTTAGTTCGATAGATGGTGTTTGTATTGTGAGAATATAGTTTAGAAATTCACGTACTGATCAACATAAATTATGTCAGAATAGATATACTTGCATCATTCTTTGTAAAAGTCAGAAAAAAGATCAATTGATAATATAAATTGTTGATATGCATGGTTTACTATCAAGAGTACAACGTATTTATTATGTAATGGATTGATTGGTGTTTAACGCCAATTTAGCATTATTTCAGCCATATCGTGGCTTGTACACATTTTTATTAATTTGGACACCGACAAGATCATTAGAAATAAAACATATTTGTCTATAAAACAATCAGATTATGTGTGAAAATAAATGAAACATTAAACAGATAAAACCATACATTTATAGCGTATGTTATCCCCGGTTTGAAAATTATAACATATTTTGATTGTTTAAAACCCCGGGTATAAAAAAAACATATTCCCGGGTATTGCTAGGCCATATTACTGGGTGTAGCTAGCCATTTAAATCAAATTTAGTTATTTTTGACTGTATATTGAATATAAAGCTGTCACGTTGATCAACTGTGGGGTTGTACCAAAGGTAGTACCCTACACCGGGTAAAAAACACTCGAAACTTTTATATTTTTTACTTATTCTTTCCAAAAACAAAGAAAACGTCGCTTTGACATCGTTCGTCGGGGTCCAAGATGTTTTATTTTTCACTAGAACCTGGAATAAATTCGTTATTCACGTTTCTATCCGTAGATATGGAGATTTTAGCACCCTTCAGAAGCCCATACACTCTTCGGCTGCGCCTCAGGATGTACTTGGCTACTTCAGGATGTTTAAATCTTCATATCTACGGATAGGAACGTAAATAACTTATATTATCTAATTATATGTTTGCATATAAATTATGTAGTATACTTGCTACGATATACTATTTTATTCCATGAATGATATTTGAAATAAACTATTGAAATTGAATTTTTGAAGCAAATAAGTGAACATCTTCACGATCCAGTTATTAAGGAATGGTCAGCTGATCAAAATAAATTTACTTCCAACAGCGTTTGTTTGTATCTTATCGTGATACACTTAGCGGATTATGATACATTATTTGCATAGTAAACATTGCCAGAACAGTATGTCCAAGGAGCACTCAGACAGATTTAATCTTCCACCCATGTGACTCTAACAATAGTTCTAACATGACCTCCTTCTTTCGCTTTGTTAACAAACGAGCGAGTTATTCATTCGGTATAATCTCATTAGCACATGCGCCGGTGAATGTGACTGACTTTTCAATTAGCATCATAAATTGTAACCCGAATAATGTCGATAGAGGACGCAGTATTATTCGAGTTACATAAATTGTGTGCGACATTTTCCGCAAGCCTAAATATAAATTACCGTCTTCCAATCAAAGTATACTACCGTATTTGTACTCTTAGACATATCAGAGTCAAAATAAATCATGGAATCCAGAATGTGTTTTGAGTTTGAACATGGATTGGGGGATATTAGTAAATTTTATCCCTCGCCTCTGGCTCGGGACAAAATACTAATATCCGCCAATCCATGTTAAAACTCCCAACACATTCTGGCTTCCATGATTTATTTCTTAAACAATCATTTTCGTTTAATTACTATAATGGCGCAGCTGATTAAGGCTATCCCAGATACTCGTTTTGCACACTACATTAGATTGATTGATAGATGTTTAACGCCAACTATAGCCATATTTCAGCTATATCGTGGAGTGAAAAAAAAAATAGATTAACCTAGACACATACAAGACCCTTAGAAATAAAAAAAAAGGCACACTTGTCTATAAAACAACCGGGTTATATGTACAACTAAAGGGAACATTAAAAGGATAAAACTACATACATGTATTTAGAACGTTTGTTATCTAACTATATTTTTACATAAATAAATTTCTTGTAAAAACTTCAAAATCATGTCGTCTGCGACATTTGTAAAATAAATCAGATAAGGAATTGACGTTGTAGCATTCTATCAGCAACATGTACGCAGCCGATTAAAATATGTTTTAGTGAACAAGTGGAATTGCACGGAATACATTCCGGTCGTTCCTCATTATTTAATAGATAACTATACTCTCCAATAAAAGAAACGCAACATGTGAAAAAAATATAATTTACTTCAAATGTTCAAGATCATTTTAAATACAGAAATAATCATTACATTACATTGAAATTTGGCACACTGGTTGTTCAGACTGTAAAGTTCATTAAAATGACAACATTTATCACATTAGAGTCCATAGCGTTCATCCGTATGCTGGTACATATAAAAAAAATGAATAAAATAAAGAACAAGACGGATTTTTCACAACATTCAAGACCACCTGCTCGTTGCGATTTTGACCGTAATAACTACATGTTTACTACTGCGCAGGTGTACGTTGTAATAAAATGAAAACAAAACATTTCACACTGGCGGAACACGCTTACAAAGTATAGTCGCACAATCGTAAGCAAGCCAAAGACAAAATCAATACCCCTAAGACATACATGCACGACCGCTCACTTTCATGTCTTGATACAGGCATTTCAATAAAAATGGGCAGAGTTCATGCATTACTTGTAGCGTTATATTTTGTTTGTATTTTCCACGTGATGACCAGCAGATGAATGTCGTTCGTTATCTCCCTAATATTTCTAATGCTTCATAGCACGTTTTTAGAACTAGATTATCTCCGTCACATTTTATTAAAGTGTCGGCACAAATCCAGGACAGTGAGCGGTCTTGTATTTGTATGTTAGGGAAATGGATGTTGCNTGCACTGGTATAACTGTATCTTCCTTTTAATCAGAAATATCCACTGACATGTGTGTACAATAGCTGTGTCTTTGTCTTCTTCCGGTACATAAACAGTAGTTTCAGCTATGCCATAAAGAACACAAACTTAATATTCGTAAACGATGAGTTTGTTTCTTTATTTAATAATGTGATGAATTGTTTGTATATCTTGATAACAAACAGGTATGAGTGGTATATGCTAATTACTGAGAGATACACATCCATCATCATAGACTCTGTAACTAATTAGTAAGTATTATAGTCACAGAACACTTCCACTGTACAGTATGGAGTACACGTTATGTGTTGTCAGACTAGTGATGCCCGTTGATTTAATAATATAAATCATCACTTGGTACTTTAAGACAGTCACCTATTATTACATTGAAATTTGGCACACTGGTTGTTCAGACTGTAAAGTTCATTAAAATGATAACATTTATCACATTAGAGTCCATAGCGTTCATCCGTATGCTGGTACATATAAAAGAAATGAATAAAATAAAGAACAAGACGGATTTTTCACAACATTCAAGACCACCTGCTCGTTGCGATTTTGACCGTAATAACTACATGTTTACTACTGCGCAGGTGTACGTTGTAATAAAGTGAAAACAAAACATTTCACACTGGCGGAACACGCTTACAAAGTATAGTCGCACAATCGTAAGCAAGCCAAAGACAAAATCAATACCCCTAAGACATACATGCACGACCGCTCACTTTCATGTCTTGATACAGGCATTTCAATAAAAATGGGCAGAGTTCATGCATTACTTGTAGCGTTATATTTTGTTTGTATTTTCCACGTGATGACCAGCAGATGAATGTCGTTCGTTATCTCCCTAATATTTGTAATGCTTCATAGCACGTTTTTAGAACTAGATTATCTCCGTCACATTTTATTAAAGTGTCGGCACAAATCCAGGACAGTGAGCGGTCTTGTATTTGTATGTTAGGGAAATGGATGTTGCCTCTTGTCTACTATTTGTATGTTAGGGAAATTGATGTTACCTCTGTGTCTACAATTTGATATTAGAATTGTTCTGACAGTGTGATATATTGTTGTTATTACTATAGGTCAAGCATATCTTTTATCTCAAGCATTTTTTTCGTATCAGTGGAAAACACCGTAACCATCTCTAGCCCGAGGATTTATCAAATATTCTAAAATAAAAAAAAATAAAAAAAAAAAACTCTGAAAAACATACAACACATATTTTGACACACTAATGTATAATATATACATTTGGTAACTTTAATATCAAGTTTATATAAATAGATAATGTCTTGTCATTGATTAATTCAATTTCCAGTGACCAATTTTACAAAATATATTCAAAGAAATGGATATTACCAAGGAATGTTTGGGGAAAATAATGTGTATATCTTTCTAACTATATGTTTGCACTGGTATAACTGTATCTTCCTTTTAATCAGAAATATCCACTGACATGTGTGTACAATAGCTGTGTCTTTGTCTTCTTCCGGTACATAAACAGTAGTTTCAGCTATGCCATAAAGAACACAAACTTAATATTCGTAAACGATGAGTTTGTTTCTTTATTTAATAATGTGATGAATTGTTTGTATATCTTGATAACAAACAGGTATGAGTGGTATATGCTAATTACTGAGAGATACACATCCATCATCATAGACTCTGTAACTAATTAGTAAGTATTATAGTCACAGAACACTTCCACTGTACAGTATGGAGTACACGTTATGTGTTGTCAGACTAGTGATGCCCGTTGATTTAATAATATAAATCATCACTTGGTACTTTAAGACAGTCACCTATTATTTGAAGGGGATATGATTAGGGGTGGTCACTTCAAACTTTGGTACTAAGACAGTCACCTATTATT